>CANXYI010939512.1:0-12051 GCA_948208565.1 Hura crepitans | reverse complement strand
AAATTCTTTAATTTAATTATCAAATAACAAAATAATTAATCCTTAAACAAAGATCAGAACACTCGTCAGTGTACAATCCTATAGGTTCATTACTAAACTGGCAGCAAATTAGTCAAACCAATTTAATAATCAAGGTTGGTGTGTAGCAACACTCCTTAACGACCAGATAGCATGAAATATAATTACTCTCAAGAACCAGTAGAAAAATAATGTAACATTTCTTTCTGTCTTTATAGCTTCGGATCATCCTAGGATATGATTTAACTGTCAAATCCTAATAGATGACCTACTATGTTTCATGTCAATTATAACTGACCAATGAATGACTTAAGAAACTCTTTCTTCTTCACTCAATTGCCTTGGCCAATGTCTTAATTAAGTCGTTATAATTTAATAACAATATAGAGCTTAAATTCATTATCAAGAGGTGACAGATTCCATCTTAAATATTCATTAATTCTACAAGCATTTAATTATACCCAATAACCTTTCAACTATTGCCCTTAGGCAAATAGGTGTCTGGTATCAAAGTACAATAAATAACTTATTAATTACTACGATGATCTCAGGTCAAAGGAGATATTTACATCTCATTTTTCAAGAGAATATCATATTGCAACTTGTGGTAATTTTAACCATTAGGAATTCAATTTGAGTTAGTTCAATGATCACATCTCCATATGCATCATTTACATATGTAATTTAATTAATAAGATCAACTAATTCATGTTCTATAGAGACCATCACATATATATTAGTCTGTCCGAATTATTAATATCCTATCTTAATGATTCTATGACTAAGAACAATTTTAAATTAAATTTTAAAAGATTTGACCCTCATTATTATGATTTCTATCAAGATGACAAGTCTTAAAATTTAATCAAGAATTTTATCATATAAATTAATAATAAATATGATAAAAGATCTGAAAATGCCATATATTAATCAAAATAAAGTTGATCAAAATATGTTCAAAATATAACATGAGAGATTGATTCTAGGGCATATCAACTATATCCCTAACATCTGTATGTTACCTAATTCTCATATCTGTTATACTTATGTTTTTAAGTTGTAATTTTATGTCAATTATCAGCCGTTGCTCATTGAAGATATATCGATTGAGAAACTGAAAATGTCCATTCGTTGGACCCAAAGAGGATAAAAAAAAATTATGAAATACGTAATTTAAATTTAATAAATAGCTTCAATCCAAGGCACTACTTTCAGTTAATGTTAGTTCTACTTTAACTAAATAAATATACAATTCTTTAACTTTAAATTAAAAATATGGTATGAACCAAAAGTGATCCCCAACTGACTCGTTGGCCTGGCATGATCATCTTTGTTGGCCGATGGCCAACAGCAGAGTGTGGTAGGAGATCCTACACGTCCCCTGCCTGCTCTACCCTGCATCTGAAGTTTCTGCAATTTGGGCTAATATTTTAGAAATTTTCATATTTTTCATAATCTGGAGGCCCAATCAACTCCACTCCAACAGGCCCTTGTCTTCCTAACATTGCCTTGCCTTGACATGAAAAAGGCCTAACAGCATAATCCATACAAGCATGGATTAATTAGTTTTTTTTTTTCATTGTTAAGTTTCAAACATTAAAGCAAGTACTTGTTTTCTCAATGTGGCCTTTAAGTCGATTCATCCACTATGTGCAGAATTTTCAAATTCAAGTACAAATGTTTATTAGATTAAAAAAAGAAATATAAACGACGCACAAGTCGTGCCAACAACAGGAGCTCAGCCATTTCAAAAGCACAGAATGGATGAGAATAACCCCTTGTATAATCTAAAAAAAGAATCAACAAATACTTGGAATTCTAGCCACACACACCAAGTGGGGCAAACTGATAATAGAGGGAAAATTAATGATTAATAAACTTGAATATCAGAGCACATTCCTAGGATAATTAAAGAAAGGAATTTACAATTAAGAAAAAGAACGAAGAAGCCTTGAGCAGTAAAATAATTAAGCAGCAGCAGCTTTCTGATGGAATCTAACCACATAAAAGAGTGTTGTGCGCATTTCTGCATCCAAACCACTTGGTGCATCTCCTAAGTAAAATGCGTAACATATATAAACTATCTTTTATGGTATGTGTCTGTCAGAGTATCTCATCTTTTTACCTACTAATATATTTTCCTTCACAAATATTTATAGAGCACTAGACGACTTCCACATTTCTAGGGACTTGAGGAACTCCATCACCTGAAACACATCATATCACAACTTCGTTAGATTTCTGCAAAACAAAAGGATTCACTAAATATACGATTCTGTTTCCAAATCCTACTTCTGAAGGGTCCCTCAGAGAGTAAAATGCACTTGTTTCCTTTGGCGCAGACGATACTAAAATTCCATAGCCGCACTTCCTCTCTCTCAAGACCTGTACCAAGTTTCAAGTTAGAGCCTCATTCAAGAATGTATGGACTCACAGAATTTGTTGAATTAAGATAATATATTATAATTCTTGTGTTTACCCTAAATGCATCTTCATCTGTCCTGTCATCTCCAACATATATTGGAAGCACATCATCACAATTGTTTAGACCTAAAACCACGATTTTTCTTTCATTATTATATTCTCCAGGGATTTGAATAAAAATACATGGTTCGGACATAACTAGATCCTCACCACGTGATTCAAGTAGAAATGTAACAGCTTTCCCCTTGTCCCAGTTGATCACAGGTCGGACCTCTAAAACCTAATTGTGTTTGCACAACAAAATTCAGGTAAATGAACCAACTATGCAGCAAGCCACAAGATACTAAGACAAATGAAAAAATTATCGAGATGTCTATGTGGTGATCTGAAAATTACCTTCCTCCCGTGAGTCAATCGAAGGCGTGGATAGTTTTTTACGACATCATGGACATTCTGCGCAACTAATGCCCAACTCTACAGACAAAATTCAAGAATTTAGAAATCAAACTTTCATACCCTTGGAAAAAAAATGGAAAACTAAATGGTTTAATAGACCAAGGGGAAAGAACAACACTCTACCTTCTCATCTACATTACGGTAATGTACAGATACACAAAACTTGTTGTTTTCAACTTTTGCTCCTTTAATGTCTCTGGTACACTCAATAAGAGAATTGCGAACCTGCTCAGATCAATAAATTAAAGTGAGCCATATAGCAGCCGAAAACGAACAATAAAAACTCATGATATGATGACACAGCACAAATTTACATACCTCTTCGATGATGGGTAAAAATTCACTGGCTGGTTGAAACAAATTTACTTCCTTGCCCTGTATTTATTAGAAATCAAGAAGGATATAATTAAAACCTGAAAAGAAACAAAAGATATGAATAGATAAAACCGGATATGAGAGCAAACCCTGGTATGATGTTACCTGCTGGTCAGTCGACCTAATACAATCCGGGTGATCATCGGATACAGACTGTCCAACAGGGCCCATGATGTCCATCCCATGACTACCCGCATAATAGAGTTCTGTTAGACCTATAAACTCAAATACCTGTGAACAGAAACCCACCAAGAGATGAACACATACACTTGCAAAAATTTGAAAATGAAGATGTTAAAAAGTGAAAATGCCATATGTACTTTGAAAAAAAAAACCTGCTAGTTACCTTATCACGGCTTCTCCCACTAATTATTGCTGTCGGGAAACATTTTGCTGCCTTCTTCACTACAGAACGCATCTAGAAATATTGCAAGAATTAATAAGAAGGAAAAATAAATCAACCGAATGTTTCGTTAAACATCAGAAAATTATACTTACAGCATTAGACATGAAGGCACAGTCAGGGTCGTCAACGATTGGTGAGAGAGTCCCATCATAATCAAGAAATAATGCTATTCTCTTGCCTTTTGCAAAGTTTGCAATTTGGTCAAAACATGCAAGTGCTGATGGATGTTTAAGCTGCGCGATCAAAGAAAGAACCATGAGATCACATTTTAGTCATCTAGCCCCTACGTCAAACTTATGAGTAGAAAAAAATTACCATCCAGGTGTGATAGGCAACATCAATGTCAGCCGAGGCAAATTCATTATTAAGATCCTTATTTATCCTCTTGTGAGGAGGAGATGAGGATTTCATAGCATCAAGCCAGCTACTGGAGCGAACGTCATCTAGCACTCCAGTTTTCTTCCGTGGGATACTGAGAAATAAGTTTGAAGAAAAAGTTGCTCCAGGAGGCGTGTATGGCAACAGACTAGAATGCACTCCCAATCTTGACTTGCTTATGGGTGCAGGGTCAGTGAGAACAGGAGCGCCGTGATTGGATTTTAGGTCCATAGGATCCAGATTTGTTAAACAGTTTATGAAATAGAAATGATATAAAGATTAATAGTTGACTATCTCCTCAAGTGTGGTTCTCTCAAGGGAGTCAATATGAAATCGCAGATATCTCTCTTCAACCAACCCTTTTATTAATGAAAAACCACCTCTTCAAAATGTTCTTGTCACAGCTAGTTGGCAAGTAGTCCATCAAGTACACAAGTCCAGAAACCTGACAACCAGAACATTGGTCAGCAAGGGTAAAAGGAAAATCCATATCAAAGGGGAAACTAGATTCAGGGAGGAACCCAAAATTAAATTTACCTGGAGATATTCATCCTCTAGCCACCGCAGGTATAGATGACGGTATGAGAAGACAGAAATATGCAAACAGAAGATCTGGTTCCAGCAAAGGAGTTTGCTTTTAGCTTTCAATTCCTTGATAATCTTCAACCTTCTGTAAAAGGAATAAAACTGCTAAGGAATCCATGCAAAAATAAAACGAGGAGAAATGATTACGTAATCTACAGAATGAAACTCGTCCTTAGTCTGTAATCAACTAACATAAATATCAAATTATGGTCCTACTTGATACAAAATAAGAATGAATTTCCATAATGCTTTATCAAAAAGGATATATCTTATCATCGAAAATAAAAAACCACTCGAATAAACATGATAAAAGGGCTAAATAAATGCTTAAATGCACATCTTTTCAAGGTAGAAAGGGTACACGAAGCTCATAAACTACAAATCACCTACAGCATACAAAATCTAATCAACAAACGAGAAGGGCAGAGCAAATCAATAGCAATAAAAAGGACAAAAACAGTGTCAGCATTCAAAATGCCCCACAGAGTTTATATCTGGTAGGGAAAATATTAGCAATTTAGCAGTTGTATTCAAATAAAAAGCCTTTTTTTTTGGACAACAAATTCACACCCCACATAGTGGAGAAGATGCATTATCATATGCAACCAAACACGATGGGCCTACATACAAGCATGGGAATCATTTAACATATGGACCCAGCTCATAAAAGATTCAGCAATGATACCGGTCATTATAAATGCAAAAAAATAATAATGCTAAAATGATATAAACAAAGATATCTCCATCGTTCCGTTGCTATCACACATTCTACTGTGATCAACAACGTCAAAATTTCTAAAACAAGAATCTGCAAATATCGTTTAAGATCAACAGGATGCAACCCACAAATTGAAGTCAGTTACGGTCTTCCCGAATTTAATTGCGGTCAAGTTCCCGCTGTGGAAGCTAAGACGCGAACATATTATTCTATGATTTGAAAAGTACTACTGGTTGAAAAAATTGACATTTGACCAGACATTAAAAATATAGCACAGTAATTGACATATGACTACTTGAATATAGGGGAAAAAATCAAGGATGCAAACAGAAAATCATATCACATCATTGCCTGTTCAAATACAGCTAGATAAACGAACTGAAATCAATATTCAGTTTCTGCGGTTAGGGGAATAACCTAAGAACAACTGAACTCAGACCTAAACAAGCATGTACCGATCACTCAAACCAGAGAAATATGCATATAACTAAATCGTAAAAATCAAAAGAAAATTGAAAATATTTGACAATAAATAACAAAGAAATCGAGAAATTTCCCGAGCGGAATGCGGCCATTTAACAGAAATAATAGTAATAAAAAGATCTTTTGAGGGAAATATTTATCAGATACTATAACGAGATGGCGTTACTTGCAAGAATAGAATCTTTTAAGAAGAAAAAATTCTGACGCATCTAAACTCTTGAGAGCTCTAATTGGATACGGAAATAAAATCACGGAAACGAACCAAAAGGTGAAAATGCAGCTAACTTTCAAAAGCACAAAAGCAAATAAAAAAAATTAGCAACGACGATAGGAAAAAGATAAATTGACCAAAGTCAAAAGGCAATGAAAAGCACCTTTATTTCAATCTCTTTTCTTTCCTTCTTTCTCCAGACCTTTCTCAGCAACCAAACAAGTGAAACAACACGGAATAAAGAAACCAATATAGAGAGGTACAGCAGCCAACGGAGAAAAGAAATAGAAAAACCCTAGAAAAATAGCAGAGAAGGAGAACGAGAATCAAGCTAAAGATCGTACAAAACCAAATCAATGCAAAAACCGGAAAGCGAGACACAGAAGAGGAAATAAGAAGGTTAGCTCAAACTAGAGACTGCGGTATTTATAGAGTTTCGATTTTGACGAACGTGTTTTACAAGGCAACACAGTTGTTGAATCAGCAAACACCGCAATTAAAAATTTCAGAAACAATACCCACTCCATTATTACTTAACGCTATTTCACGCGCCCATTGTTGATCGAGTAATCAAGTTAATGACTGTCAACGCGCGTGCTGCCGTGCTGGGGATCAAGGTTTGATTTTGATTTGCTAGTAACTGAACGAAATCCTTTTTTTTTTTTTTTCAGTTAAATTTTTAATTTGGCCAGTGAGCATTTACTCGAATTAAAAAAGAAAATAACTGCCAAATACGATGGGACTCAAGGGATCTAAGGCAAAACAAGACAGGTGGCAGTGATGACTTTGCGGCCAAAGCGTGTGTAAACACCTGTCAATGAGTCGGGCCGATGTGGCCACGTTTAACATTGGGGCCTGCTGCCTAAGTGCTAAATTAGGTTTCGAAACTTATCGTACTTTTCGGCAACAGAGTAATAATTAGGTGGCTGTTCGTTACGGTGATTAGTGGGAAATTTTGATCTTTTCGAAAAAAAATTATATTCATTTCTAATTTAAAACTTTTTATTTTTTATAATTTGATATTATTTAAATTTTTAAATTATAAGATCACAATTTTTTTAGAAGTATTGGAGCCAAAACCCAATGGTTATAAGGGAATATAAACAAAAGATACCCCACGTGGCAGCTATGGAGAAAGAGTGAGGCCCGAATATTTTAAGAAAGGACAACCACACGATAGGTTGAGGTGGCAGTGTTGAGGGAATGGTTGTGGGTTCGGATGCCCGTGATAGGAAATGATGACCACGTATATTTGTCCACATGGCAGGAGAATGGGACTGATGGGACAAGAACTAAAATTCAAGAAAATTACAAAACCAAATTTTAAAGTAAAATTAATTCATAAAAATCTGATTACATAGAAACATAAAAAAGTAATTTTTCTGAGAACACATCTACCAAATATTTGATAATTTTGATTCATGGGATTGATGTTTGAAACTTAAAACAGGGAAATGTTTAAGAAGGTAGGATTTTCATAAATTTTTCCCCATCAGGAAACTAATACTTTGAGATATGAAACTAAACTCACGATGGAATTTTTAATTTTTCAAATATTGTCTATGAATAATATTAGATGGAGAAACGAAAATACTTTTTTTTTTAAAAAAATTGTAAATGTTATTCCAATTTCTAAGGACCAGTGATTGATTGGACCACATTATTGTGTCAACCTCACCACACCCTCCATCATAATAAATTTAATACGTTAACATTACACGAGCTGCATTATATATATATATTATATATATATCTTTCAAGTAAACGAAATACATTATTTATTTGAATACTTGACTGCGCATTCAAAAAATATATAAATTTATTTTTTCATAAAAAAATTGTCATTTTATGGTTCCCTTAAAAAGAAAAGAAATTGAAATATAGAAAATGCATATATATTTTTCATATTTAAATTTAGGCAATAGTCATTAGCATTTTAAATAAATTATAATCAATCTTACATTTATAAAGTAAATTAATTTTTTATATCGCCTATTATCTTATTGCAAATTTATTTGAAATAATTAGAAATTTGATGAAATAATTGAGGTTATAATAATAAAAGCACTGAGATTTTGTTTTTTAATAATTGTAATTATTATTTAAGGATAATTAGAATGCTCTATATTTTTTATTTAAAACAAAAATGATTTGTTAACGTTAGTGATTTTACAAGACTTGTTAAATATTGAAAAATTTTTAAAAAAATAAATATTATAAATATTAGACGTTTTAATAATAGAGCTATTATAAATTTTTTTTCAAAATTTTATGGGTTTTTGTATCCATCGTATCATTAAACTATTTAATTTTTAATAAAAAATTAATTATTATAAAATAATAATTTAAATAGATTATCATAAAAAATTTTAAAATTTTAATGGTTATAATCTCTAAATATTCATCCCAAATTTATAATCGTTTCAAGTTATTTTATAGAAAATTACTTGCACGGTAGATGACACGTTGGAATGAGTGGGGTCACTTAAAATCCTAGCTGGCAACACATGTAGGAGTAGGAAGAAGGGAACAAGTCAAACATGGTGACGGAAGATGAAAAGAGAAATAAATTAAAATTTTGAAAGGGAAGTGGAAGATTTGCCTTTTCCATTTACTGTGAGTTGTACGTGGACCCTACTGTTTGGTTGGTCAATGGTCAGTTGGTTCTTCCTTTTCAACGCCGCTAATTAATTGTCAGTCCATCCCTTTTCTTTTAATCAAAGAAAAAAAGTTTTATTTTATTTTTAATATTTATTTTAAAATTTTATTTTATTTTTTAAAATTATTTTTAAAATAAAAATGAATTTATAATTATTTAAAATAATATTAAAATATTTTATAGTTAATAAAAATTATATAAAAATATTTATATAGTTATTAAAAATGACGCTAAAATGTTTCTATTATTTAACACTAACAAGAGCATTTTAACATTATTTTAATAATTATAAGAGTATTTATGCTTTAAAAATAATCTGAATGGCAAAATAAAATTTTGAAACAAATGTTACCATTTCCCTTTAATTAATTAGTGTTCAAACTTTCCGACAATCATTTTATTCAATTTTGCTATTTTTTTTTCCAATTTTAGTATTTTGAGTTGATGAAATTTGAAATTAAAATGACATTAAAATTAAAAATAACTTCCTAAATTATTATTATTATTATTATTATAGCAATTCATGTGAGTGTAATGCATTAAATTTTTACTCATAAAAATTTTATTTATATAAAATATAATGGATTTAGGTACAAGAAAAAAGAAAATTGTGTAGTTCAACTCCAAATCAAGAATGCAGAGAATAAAATTTCGGATTTATATTGTTTAATAGTTTTATGATTAAATTAGTTATGATGTCTATATTTTGTCGTCATGGCTGTCATCACAATTTTCGTCTTTATAAAAATATAAAGTTATTCATTTTTCTTTCTTTGTTTTTTTTTTCCTTCAACTAAAAGAAAGTGAGATTATATAAAAGTTAGTTTATTATTTAGCTAAAAGTAAAGTTATATATATTTTTTCTTTTTTAATTAAAACGGGTGAGATTGTTCATCATGTATTAAATTTGTTTATTTTGTAGGGTGGACTTCTATTCATATAGTGTGAACATTATCTTACGAATTTAATAATTTAAATCATTTAAAATTAAACGAAACTTCTAGAATAATGATGAATTTAAGTGGTTAAATCTATATAATAAATAATATTATTATGCAGCATGAATAGTAAATGAATTCTTTTGAAAGTCTTGACTATATTATCACCTAAAAATTTATTGAATTTCAATTTTAAAATTTAATACTGAATTTTTGAATTTCAATTTTAAAAGGAAGAGTGTCCTCGAATATAATGAATGTAACTTTTTTTTTTCTTCTGAGAATATATGTAACTTAATTATAGTTCATATCTTGATTTTTTTTTAAAAAAAAGGGAAAAGGTACATATATTTATTATTTTACAACAGCAAATGTTGACTATTGTAATGCAGTTTGTAATGACAAGGAAACAACGTTGATATTTACGAGTAACCACCTAAGTGGGAGTTTACTGGACATATTCATTTTTTATTGACTTTGTCAAAAAAAAAAAAAACAAAAGAAAAGATTTCTTAATTTCGAAGCAATACGTGGAGTCTGAGTTGGATTTAGTTTCTTAATGTCTGACAAGCACGTTATGGAATTAGAATCCGAATCTTCCCGAGGTAGCTAATTTAAGCAACTAAACTCATTAGAATATTACTTGTTAAAGTCGTTATTTAAAGAAAATGATGTAGCCAATGAGGTTCTAAATTATATAATTAAGAAAAACAACTTTTCCACTTTAATTTATTTATTCTTTTTCTCAAGGAGCTTATAAGATAAAAAAAATATTCAATACTGGACCATTTATTTAGTATTATTGAATTTATAATTTTTAAAATTAAATTATTCATTTAAAAAATATAAATTTAAATATGAATGCAATAAATAGCTTTGTACCAAATTAATTTGTCCATTTAAAGTGATGTGAAAGGGCAAAATAATATTCTAGTAAGAAGACTGGCACTTCAATTTTTCTGTTCCCTTGAACGTTCCTTCGTCTATGTTTTTGCCATTGGTAGTTGGAAATGTACCAATTCAAGTCAAAGTTGCTGATTAAAAAATTCAACAAGTTGACGTCAATGAAGTTGAGGGTGGGAAGCCTCTGTGAAGTTTCATCTTTTGACCCTCCACATTAAGTTACCTGTTGGAGCCACTACCATAACTTAGGGATGTCGTCCTTTTGCAATCAACTGTCATTAACCCTATATGTTAAAATTAATTAATAATAAGTTTTTTTTCTTTTAATCAGAGGTTTTGTATTCGAATTTTAAAATGGAGCGGATTACCTTTCCTTTGTGGAGCTGTTTGGTATAAATTCGAATTAATCGGATATGTGAATTTTAAATATTGAATAGATTATATAAAAAATTAATTCACGGCAATTCCTAATATATAAGATGAAATTATATGAATATTTTTTCCTTTTATTAGAGTCTCAAATTTAAATTTTAAATATAAAAGACCTTTAAATATTTTATATTCTATTATGATTTGTTCAACAAAGATCGGATTTAAAATAGAGTGGGTGAACTAAAACATGCGTACTGGAGGGACTAAAACTTTTAAGGGACCAAAATGTGAAAAATAAAAAATTTTAAGAACTACTTGAGAAAGTTGAAACGATCAAATTTGGAAAAGGGGATCAAAAGGTTCAATGAATAGAAAGAGTTTGAATAATCTTTGGGACAGTCACAGACCCTGAGTCAGCTAAGCAAATGTCCGGACAAGACCTAGAGGGGGAACAGAGAATGAGCTTGTCGCATGCAGCGGAGCGGAGCTGAGATTGCTAGTAGCAACTGACTAACTGAGAAACAGAGTTTAAAGAAGATGGATCTGGTCGCTTTATGCTCCTCCAATTTGGACTAGTCAATTTTGCACTATACTTTCTAGAAAGTGACTTCTAAGACCATATCAATGAAAATCTACTTCCATTTGTTTTGAACCGTTCATTACTACTTAATCACATCGATTTAATTAATTAGATAAATTTATAAAGAGTTCACTTTGAAATTTTAAAAATATTTTATGTTTAAAATTTAAATTTAAAATTTAATTAATAAAGGAGGTATCATTACTGTCCCATTTTATATATTGAGAGTATTTATTTCTATTTATTAATTTAAATTTTTAGGCGCATTGTTCCCTCTAATCCAATATTTGTCTACTTTAATATGCACATGCCATGTGCCAAAATCATTCACCAATTTCTTCTAGGAATGTGCCAATCAAAACTATCTAAAATTTAAAATGTTTTTTTTTATGGTATAATTTGCATTTAATATAGTGCATGTAGATTTACAATGTTGGATCAAACAGATTATAAACAAATCGAATCAAATTTATATATCAAATAAGTAGTCATATTTGGGACAAGCCAGTTATGTATCAAAAAAAAAAAATTACAAACACATAACT
>CANXYI010939397.1:0-11908 GCA_948208565.1 Hura crepitans | reverse complement strand
TATCATACTCAGTGGAATTTTTAAGGTTCAAGGTATGGTATTTTCAATTCAGTCTGGGCACATCTCGGGGCTGTCCCAGCCCAACCTCATTTTATCTCCTCATCCACTAATTCTTGACTCGAAATAATTTATTGGTTCTACCAAATTTTTTAATTCATTCGTTTTCCCTATTTTCAGGCTGGTAAAGTTTTATGACCAATGCACTAGTCATTGGACTCGTAATGATGACTCGCACCGCAAGGAATATCACTTGAGCCTAGAACATACTGTTCATAAGATCTTGACTGTCGGACGTTACACTACATGGCCCAAAGGTGAGTGCAACCACTTTAGAGCCTAGTGATGCTGCTCACTAACCGCCATCTCAGCCACAGCCTCAGATTTAGGCTTCTCCAACCTTGTTACAGCAAATAGTGGACTTGCTGAGACACACTGCAGCACCATCACCACCACTAGCTCCAGTTCCTATTGCACCTCCTCCACCTCCACCAGCTCCCCCAGCATTGCAAAAGACTTATCTAGAGAGAAGAAGATGGGAGCAATGGACTTCCTAGGTGTGAGGGAGGACAACGTGGTGAGAGCAGAATACTGGCTAGAGCGGGCCACTAGGATTCTAAAGTAGCTGGAGTGTTCTAAAAATGAGTATCTAAAGTGCTTCACCTCCTTATTGCAAGAAGAAGCCTTCCACTGGTGGGATACTTTGAGGAAGAGGAAGGCAATAACTAACCTTACCTAGGAGTTCTTCTTAAAGGAATTCCAGAAGAGATACATTCTTGAATCTTATAAAGACAAGAAGAGACAGGAATTCTTTGACTTAAAGCAGGAAAGGAGATTAGTTTCCGAGTGTGAGAAAGACTTTGCTTGCTTGAGCAAGTATGCAGTAGAGTTTATCCCCATTGATGAGGATAAGTGTAAGAGGTTCGAGAAGGGCCTCAATGTGGAGCTAAGGATGCAGATCTTGACTTTGAAGATCAGAGATTTCTCAGAGTTAGTAGCAACAGCTTATGATATGGAAGAGATACTGCAAAAGAAGAGGGAGTTATTTCAGAGAAAGAGACCTTTTGCTATAGGTTAGACCAGTTCAGCTCCAGGTGGAGGCAAGAGACAAAGGGACTTTCAGCCTAGCCAGTAATCCCAAAGATAGATCGAACAACAATCTCAGAGGTAGGTTCCATCATAGAGGTCTGTTGAGGTTTTTCCTCCTAGGCTTTGACCACCTCTATCACAGCAGGCCTCAAGTGTTCTAGTATCTACAGCCAGAAGTACACCTCCGACTTATGGGAGTTGCCAGAGGAGGCACTAGGGCCAGTGTTGGCAGTTTAGATGAGGCGAGTGCTTCATATGTAGAGCTAAGGATCATTACTAAAGGGATTGCCCTTAGAGATAGGCAGAGGCTATACAAACTCAAGCATTAGTTGCAGCAACATCTAGTAAACCTTCGAGACAGTAGAGGCAGGATCAGCTGAGCACTAGCTAGGGGGTTAGATTAAAGGTGAGAGCTCTGACATGACAGTATGCTATTCGTGCTTGGGAGGAAGCTAAGGCTCTAGATGTCATCGCTAGTACATTTCTTTTATTTGATGTTCCAGTACTAGCTTTGATAGATCCTAGATCGACACACTCTTATATTTGCACCACACAAGCATAAGATAGAGGGCTTGAGCTAGAACCTATATAGTTAAACATTTAAGTGAGTAACCTGATAGGCCTGAGCATGACTGTGAACACAGTTTATAAACACTATCCTCTAATGATTCATGATCAGACCTTCCCAGCAGAACTAATAGAGCTTCCCTTTCATGAGTTTCATGTCATTTTTGGTATAGACTAGCTATTTGTGCACAAAGCGGTAATTTACTGTGAAAAGAAAAGGTTGAGTCTACAGACCACAGATGAGCAAGAGGTGATTGTTGTGGGCAAAAGAGACTCCTTATCCAACATTATCTCAACTATAACAGCTAGAAGACTCATTCGAAAGGGATGTGAAGCATTCTTAGCTACTGTGGTAGATACGAGTGTTCCAACCCCTAGTTTAAATCAGATACCCATTGTGTTTGATTTTCCTGATGTGTTCCTAGATGAGTTACCAGGATTGCCACCACATTAGGAGCTAGACTTTGAGATTGAGATATATCCTGGTGTGAATCCAATGTCTATTACCCCATATAGAATGGTACCAGCAGAGTTAAAGGAATTGAAGGTGAAGTTGCAGGAGTTGCTAGATAAAGGCTTCATTAGGCTTAGTGTTTCAACCTGGGGAGCACCTGTGTTGTTCATGAAAAAGAAGGATGGGCCACTTCAGTTGTGTATCAATTATAGGCAATTGAATAAGGTGACAATTAAGAATAAATACCCATTGCCTAGGATCGATGATCTCTTTAACTAGTTACGGGGTGGCAGTGTCTTTTCCAAGATAGATTTGAGGTTAGGATATCACCAGTTGTAGATTAAGGAGAGTGATATTCCTAAAACTACCTTTAAAACTCAATATGGGCATTATGAGTTCCTAGTGATGTCATTTGGGCTTACTAATTCCCCGATAGCCTTAATGGATTTGATGAATTGGATCTTCAAGCCGTACTTGGATCAGTTTGTGCTTGTGTTCATCGATAATATCTTAGTGTACTCTAGAACCCGAGAGGAACATGAACAACACCTTCAAATTATGTTGCAGACATTAAGAGAGAAGCAGATGTATGCTAAGTTAAGTAAATGTGAGTTTTTGGTTGGAAGCAGTAGCATTCTTAGTTCATATTGCCTCAGTTGAAGGTATTAGAGTGGACCTAAGTAAAGTTAAATCGATCTTAGAGTGGAATCCTCTTAGGAATGTGATTGAGATTTGGAGTTTCCTTGGATTGGCAAGCTATTATCGGAGGTTGTGAAAAGCTTGTCAATGATTGCAGCTCCACTTACATGATTGATAAGAAAGGATGTGAAGTTCGAGTGGGACGACAAGTGTCAAGCTAGTTTTGATAGATTGAAGTAGATGCTGACAGAGGCTCCTATCCTCACTCAGCTAGAACAGGGGAAGGAGTTTGTGATATATAGTGATGCTTCATACAATGGATTTGGTTGTGTATTGATACAAGAAGGCAAGGTAGTTGCATACGCCTCTAAGCAGTTGAAGCCTCATAAGAAGAACTATCTCACACATGATTTAGAATTAGCTACAATTGTCTTTGCATTAAAGGTGTAGAGACATTACTTGTATGGAGAGAAGTGTTACATTTACACTAGCCATAAGAGCCTGAAGTATTTACCTACATAGAGGGAGCTAAATTTGAGACAGTGAAAATGGATGGAGTTAATTAAGGACTATGATTGCTTGATTGATTACCATCCTGAAAAGGTGAACGTAGTGGTAGATGCTTTGAGTAGGAAGCTTATTGCTACCTTATAGCTGATACATGCTAGAGTGGAATACACAACAGAAGGTGTAGTGTTGGTTGAACTACAAGTCAAAGTTGACTTTAAGTAATAGGTAAAGGAAGCCCAATTGAGAGATGAGTAGATGGTGCAAACTATGAGTAAAGTTAAAAAGGGGAAGGCGATAGGATTTCAATTAAGTGATGATGGAAGCCTATACTACCAAAAT
The DNA here is from genome assembly GCA_948208565.1 of Hura crepitans. NCBI lineage: Eukaryota > Viridiplantae > Streptophyta > Magnoliopsida > Malpighiales > Euphorbiaceae > Hura > Hura crepitans. Next base: position 8,313 of record CANXYI010939397.1, on the reverse strand, counting down.
AGGCTATGTGTGCCAGACATGGATGGATTGAGAGTGCATATTTTAAAGGAAGCTCATGAAGCTCTATATTCCATGCACCTAGGAAGCATGAAAATGTACCTTGGGTTAAAGCCTCATTATTGGTGGCTAGGAATGAAGCAAAAGGTAGTCAAGTATGTAGCTTGATGTTTGACATGTTAGTAGGTAAAGGTAGAACACCAAGTTCCTTCTGGATTGTTACATCCGATAGCAATTCTAGAATGGAAATGGGAGAAGATCACCATAGATTTTGTCATGGGATTGCCACTGACCAGTAGCATGTACGATGTAATATGGGTGATTGTAGACAAGCTAACAAAGATAACCTACTTCATACCAGTACGGATGGATTATTCCTTGGAGAAGCTGGCTAGATTGTATATTGATGAGATCATGCGGTTACATGGAGTGCTAGTAGCTATAATCTCAGATCGGGACCCAAGATTCACTTTCAGGTTTTAAAAGAAGTTACAGGAGGCATTGGGTACTCGATTGACGTACAACATGGCATTTCATCCTCAGACATGTGGACAATCAGAGAGGGTGATACAAGTGTTGGAAGACATGCTGTGTAGTTATGCCATAAAATTTAGAGGCAACTGGGATCAATATTTGTCATTGATTGAGTTTGCATACAACAACAGCCACCAGGCTAGCTTAAGGATGGCACCTTATGAAGCTTTGCATGATAAAAGATGCAGGACTCCTCTATGTTGGAGTGAAGTGGGAGAAAGCAAGATTATTGGATCTAATTTGATTAGAGATGCTGAGGAGAAAGTTAAGATTTTAAGGGAAAGATTGAAAGCTGCCTCAGATCGATAGAAGTTGTATGCTGATTTGAAAAGGCGAGACATCGAGTACGAGGTTGGTGATCGAGTATTCCTGAAAGTGTCACCTTGGAAAAAGATGTTCAGATTTGGCAAGAAAGGGAAACCTAGCCCTAAATTCATTGGGCCTTACGAGATCACAGAAAGAATGGGACCCTTGGCGTACAAGTTAGCATTGCCACCTGAGCTGTAACAAATACATGACGTCTTCCATGTATCGATGTTGAGGTGATATCAATCAGATTTGTCGCATGTGATAGCTGTAGAAGAGATAAAAGTCTAACCAGATTTGACATATAAAGAGGAACCATTGCAGGTTTTGGCAAAGGAAGTGAAGCAGCTGAGAAACAAGTCTATTCCCTTAGTGAAGGTATTATGGAGGTACCATAATACGACAGAGGCCACGTGGGAACGCAAGGAACAGATAAGGATGCAGTTTCTTCAACTCTTAACTATAGGTAATTTCGAGGATGAAATTTCTTAAGAGGGAAGGATTGTAATGCCCGTAAGCCAAGGTTTTGTGAATAGTACCTTCTAGGCCCGAGTGATGTTCCCTACGGTGCGAGGCATCACTACGGGGTCAAAAAAGGAGCGTACTAGTCATAAAACTTTGACGAGACTAAAAATGGGTAAAAGGAATGAATTTAAAAATTTAGCAGAATCAATAAATCATTTCGAGTCAAGGATTAGAGAATGGGGAGACAAAATGAGTTTGTGCGGGGACAATCTCGAGATGTGCCCGGAAGGACCCAAAAGTATTATACCATGAACCTTAAAAATTCCAATGAGTATGATGGAGAAGGAATTTTAATTTTCTGAGGTCGTTTGATATTTTTTCTGAATATTTTATTCTAGTGGGTGAATAGTGTCAAAAAGTCAATTATGGAATTTTGACTTGAAATTTTATGTGGGCCTTAGTGACACTAATGGAGGATTTTTAAAACTAAAATGAGTATTTTTAGAGGTCCAGAGAACTTTTTATGAATTTTTGAAACTTAAAAAGGCATAAGGAGAATACGAGCCGTCAGATCGCCACGTGTCGCGATCAGGGCCACCCACCTACCCCTATATAAGTGGTTACACATATGCATAGGCCACACGTGTAAAGGTGTCATCTTCCTCCCTTGAACCCTAAAAAACCCGAAGCCATATATTCTCTCTCTATATTTTTCCTTCATTTTCTCTCTCCTCTCTCCACCAAAATTCATAAAAAATATATGAATCTTAGCCTCCACAGCCTCTAGAAGCCAAATCTTTTGACAAAAGTTAGAAATAGAGCCTAGAATGAGAGATCTCACATTTGAGTGAATAGTATCATTTCCTTGAGTAAGTGTTTCTAATATACTTTTTATTTTTGTTTTAGGTAGATTAAGGTATCCTAAGATTAGCCATGGTCTCAGATTTCAATTTAGAGTTGTGTAGGATTTTTGAGAAATTTTCTAAGGTCAAATTGTTTATGTTTAGGTGTCAAAGAAACCATTAAAGGAGAGCAAGGATACAAGCCTTCAAGTGGTGGAGAAAAGGGTGTTTTCACACCTTAGGTATGTGGAATAGACTTAAATTTAGTATGTCATGTGATTTGCCATAGAAATATGCATGTTTGGTGTATGGAAGTTCATGTTCATGGTGTTAAGTATAACATTAAGGTAAAATGATGTTTTGGTAATGTTAATGGGTTACATGATAATTTGGAGAGGAATCTAAGTGTATGTGCATGTGTGTGCCTTGCCGAATGGTGTGGGTTGAATGACATGGCATGTATAAATATGTGTATGGTATATTAAGTAGGAAAATGGCATGTAAATGGGGTGTGTAAACCATAATTATAAATGGATATTGGTATTAACATGTATGGCATGAAATTTTGGTGAACTAATGGATTATTTGGATATGTGTGTTACAATAAGGTAATGACTTAGGAAATGGCATGAATATGTACCTTATTGTGTGGAACATATCTTATGAATGGACATGTGAGGAAATAATGGAAATTGGAGTTGATATGCTTGGGATCATGAAAGGCATGAAACTTGGAAGTTACCAAATGAATAGTGACATTTTCGTAAACTGACCAAATGAATAGTAATTTTGTGACAATAGGCAAAATGTGACATTTTGTGTTTAACTTGGCGTGGCATGTGACCTTGTGACATAATAGACTTAGGAAGCAATAAAATGGAGAATAACAGTCTTAAATGGTTATTTAACGTTATCTGGCCCATCAGTTAGACACCCACTGGATGGGTTGACTGGTCAACTAAGGAGTTAGCAGCTACTAGGTAGTTTGATCCTTTTAGGGCCACTGTTGTCTGTTGGATGTGGTGGGTGTAGCAGTCGAGGTTCTATGATGAACCTTACACACTCGGGTATCAAGAGGTCCACTTGGGCTGATCCCTGCTACCCATTGGATGTCTGTGGATATTAGGAGGTCCCATAAGGTTGATCCCTTCTATCCACCTGTGGTGCTTGGTGATGTGATTCAAGGTATTAAGAGGTCCCACGGGGCTGATCCTTATTATCCCAATTATAGATATTGGGAAGTTTATGGACTGATCCCTGCTATTTACTACTCTGGTATTGGGAGGTCTACAGACTAATCCCTGTTATCGAGAGAGGTAGGTGCAACTACTGAGGTCTAAAATGTGAGCCACTGCATAGGATAGTTCCTGCTATCTAGTGTTATTTGTTTGTTATGGGCCTAAAATAGAATGAACTTGGTAATGAATGAAATATATGGACTTGACTTGATAAAAGAACTAGATAGAGTGAGATAGAGTAACTGGTATATGAGTAATGTGTTGCACGATTCATGTGTGCGCTTGCATTGTGACATATTATATTTGGTCTATTCCACCACTGAGTTTATACTCAGTGTGTCAATGTTCCAATGCGCAGGCTGTAGATTAAGGGCCAATCAGCTTTAGACAGCACCAATGTAGTTGCTCCTGAGTCATCTGGGTATATTTTTGTTTCTCTTTTGGTTTGTTGTAGATATGCACTCGTATATAGTAGTGGTAATGTTGGTAATGGGTTGTAAAGTACAAAATTGGGTCAATAACACTATATATCTATAGAAACTTGGTTGTTGATATCTAAAATACATGTTTATATTTGTGTGTCTATAGGTTTGAGACCCTGTGTGCTGTGTTGTGTGTGTTGACGTTTGATGATATTCTAAGGGACTGGAAGGGGTCCAGGAGTGAGGTTGGGTTGGAGATGGTTTTAGAAGTGTTTTTCTTGCATGAATATTTTAGGGTTTTCACCCGGGTAGTCGTTATACTGCCCAATTTACTATAAATGTTTGGTAGTCATAACCTGGTGTTTTAACAGTCTAAAATAGGCAGTAATAAAAGGATAAATAGATAGAAACAAAAAATGGATAAGCTAGGTCAAAGGTGGTCAGAGTTGGTAAGTTTTAAATGAAAGGCCCCTAAGGAAATCTAAGAATGGGTGACCTCATAGAAAGTAGTACACTTTGCCTATTTCCTTCAGGAATAGGCAGGTGGTGTTGCACGACTCAAGATGATAGGTGCGAGGGAGCTATGGAAAAGTTGAAAAATTTTGAGGGATCAATATGTATAAAAAAAATTAATCATTTAAATGGAAGTTCTTAAAGAAAATTTATGGGGAAAAAAAATTTTAAGGCCAAAACCCTATTTTAATACATGTAGGTCTGCCCCCAGTGCAGAGTTATGTTTTTTCAATAATGATCATATATAAATTAATTTAAAAAAAAGAAGCTGCTACTAAATTCATGCATGAACATTGAAAAATGCCTATACTAGATTTTACAATCACATATTTATATTTTATTTGATATTTCATTCCAGTTTTTCTTTGTTTCATTTTCGTATTATCCCACTTCTGTCGAAATTCCTTTTGAACCTATTTTTTTCATTTCTCATTTTGTACCCTCTATTGCAAAAAATTTTAATCTAAATATTGTCAATGCGAAGCACATGTCTCCTTACTTCTTTAACTTTGTTTTTCTTATTTCACTGGCAGGGCTATTGAGTTTGAAAAGCAGCTTGACAGACCATAAAAAAAATTAAAAAATTGAGAAAGACAAATTAAATAAAAAAATATAAAAGATGAAATTAAATTTTTCTAAGAAAATAAAAAAAGGTTTACCCACTTAATAATTTCATACTTGAATAATTAGTTTAAATATTTTAGCATTATCCATCAATGAATTTGCATCTATATATTATATAATAGGAATGTCTTAACATTTATTTTAGTGGAATTTTCAAGAAAGTCTCTTTTAAAATAATTATTTTTCTTTTCTCTTAAAATTTCTAAATTTCTTTTATTTATCTCTCCCTTCATTAATTATCAATTGTATATATTTTTTCTTTGCTCTATTTATTATATTCAAAAATATAATTATATAAAAAGTTTTACCTTTTACTTTCGTTTGATTTTTAATATTAATTTTTCATATTAATAGTGCAAAAATAAAGAAATCTACACACACACATTTATTTTAGTGGGATTTTCAAAAAAGTCTCATTCAAAATAATTATTTTTCTTTTTTCTTAAAATTTCTGAACTTTGTTTTTATTTTCCTCTCTTCATTAATTATCAATTGTATATATTTTTCCTTCTCTTTATTTATCAAATCCAAAAATATAATTTATGTAAAAATATCTTACCTTTTTATTTTCAATTCTAATAATGCAAAAATAAAGAAATCTATACCCATATATATGGGAGTGTCGTAGCATTTATTTCAGTGGTTTTTAAATTTTTTTTATTTGCCTGCTTTACTTTTCGTTAGTGAAAATATGCTAACTACACTTACACTCAATTGAAAATTATTAGATATTATTTAAATAAAAAACTAATTGTTTATTTGATTCATTAAAATTTTTTTAGAAAATATAAAAAAATTTATTTATAAGTGAATGATATTTTTGAAGTTTTGATTATTGGCAAAACATTATGAAATAAATAAAATATATAATTTCATGCATTAACTAATGAGCAATGCATATAACATTTTATTCAACTTTCCTTTCTAGTATATTTTTTTTATATAGTTTTTGTCCTTTTCTATAAAATTTTAATTATCTTTTTATTATATAGTGCAAAATAATTAAAAATTTCAAAATTAATATCCAAATTAAATTTTTTTTAGAATTACAATCTCAATTAATATTCCTCAAATAATAATAATAATAATAATAATAATAATAATAATAATAATAATAATAATAATGAAGAAGAAGAAGAAGAAGAAGAAGAAGAAATCTTGCAAGTAAAGAAGAAGAAGAAGAAGAAGAAGAAGAAGAAGAAATCTTGCAAGTAACTAATTATTTGTTTGATTCTTTAATTATTTTTTAGAAAATAAATGAATAATTTATCTGTTAAAAAAATGATAGCCTATGGTCATTAGTTGTTCTCAGAATATTTTAAAATTAGACAAAATATATATTTTCATACATAAATTAATTAAAAATAATAATTTTATATATCTTTTATTTTTATATTTTCATTATAGTTTTAAGCTCAATCCATTAATAATAATAATAATAATAATAATAATAATAATAATAATAATAATAATAATAATTCGTTAGAAAGTTTTTAGATAAAAATTAATTATTTATTTATTCCATTAATTATTTTTTAAGAAATTTACATAAATAATTTATTTTTAAAAAATGATAAGATATGCTTATGATTATTGTTAAAATCTTTAATATTATAAGAACCATAAAAAAATTTTTAGGTAAATCAGCTTCGAGTGATAAATTTTCGACACAAAATAGCATTTTTGCATTAAATTTGATATTTTTATAAATAATTTTACACATTACCTATTTTATTTTCCCCTTAAGGTTTTAAGGACAAATGTTGAAATATTAAAAATTTCATGAAAAAACGTGTTTGAGTTTTATTTTTACATTTTATGTATATTAATACTCCAAATATTTGTAAATTAAAATTTTTTCAAGGTAGGTATATAAAAAAAATCTAGATACTTGCATTTTTCATATTCTTATTACTAAATTTTCATATTTTTCTAATAAAATTAATATTATGTATTTTTACATTTAATTATTATAATATTTTTGGTTAAATAAAAATTTAATATAAAAAGTAAAATTAATAAATTATTTTTATGAAAAGAATTCTATACAATAAAATAAAAATATAAAAATTAAATATCAAAAAATTGAAAAATTTAGAATATGAAAATGCAATTAGTACATATTATTATCTATGTGAACGAAAATGGCATTGGGTAAAGATGGGCAGAGATATTATTTTACTCATATTTTATCATTTGGAGCTGATTTGTACTAAATATTTTCAAAAGTTCTTATTATCCAAAAGATTTGAAGAATTGAAACTAATGTACCTATCTATTAACAGGATGGAAATGCAGTTATAACGAGTAAGTATGTCAAGTTCAATTTTTTAAATATTTTAATTAAATAAAAATCTTATAAAACATTTTAGGCCAATTCAATTGCAAGTAATAAACTATCAAAATAAAATAGCACATACAATCAGAAAGTAAAGAAAAAAAATGTATTCTTGCTATAAAAATAGTTTAAAAGGTAAAATAGAATCTTGAACGGATTCTTGCTTTAAACATAATTTTCAAGATAAAATAGAATTTCGAAACAAATTTAATGGCAAAATAATTTTTTATACAAAAATTAATTTAATAATAGTCTAATTAAATTTATTGAAAAAAAATCCAACAATTATAACTTGAGTGAAATAAATTTATTAAATTAATATTCAATACAAGAAATTTTTATAAAAATAGGGTAAAAAAACAATTAAATGAAAAAAATTATCTAAATTAATATATAATTTTTCAATCATCAAATGATTTATTAAAATTATATAGTTCCCTTTTTAGAAAAAAAAACTTATGCATTTTTCTTGCTATCTTTTTTTACAAAATTTCTTTTTCTTTATCTCCTTTTTCATAATGTATCTCTTATTCAATTTATACATTTAGTTTTTAAATTAAACTCTCGTTAATTAATCTTCAAAGAAATATAAATAAATAAGGTCTTTTTTCCATAGCAACATTTGCATTTTAACTTTCTTATTTTTTTCTTAAACTAATTTCCTAGCTTTTTCTATAATATTTAGTAATTAATAATATAAAAATAATGAATTTTCTATTTATTCATTTTCTTATGATTAGAGTCGTTAATGCCAACACCTTGAAAATTTTTATCTATATATCTTTACATAATTTTAGTTAAAATATCAAAAATTTAAATTATAATTTTAGTAAAACTAGTTGATATAAATTTATTAGTTTTGAAGATTTTTTTATTTCTATATTCCAAATTTATTTTTTCTTCAAAAAATTTATAGTTAACAAAAAAAAAATTGTAAATGTGTAATTCTCTATATGCAAAATTTTAAATTTTTAAAAATTTATCAATAAAATCACACTTCGTGTGGTTAAACGCCTAGTTCATAAAGTAAAAAT
>CANXYI010939354.1:0-11026 GCA_948208565.1 Hura crepitans | reverse complement strand
AAAATGGTTGTTTTGTGAATGTATGATGATTGGTGGGTCTCCAACCCTGTGATTGAGTTACTGAATGATAACTATGATTTAGAGGACCAGAGGGTCCATTGGTGTATAAGTATGTTGGTTAGTGTTTAGAAGTGATTTTCTTGCAGGTTTAGAATTTGGGCTAGGTAACAGGGCAGCCGTTATGCTGCCTGAATATTAAGAATTGTCTAGTAGCGCCTAACAGCGATACTCTCAGATTACAGGTACACGGGTATAGGAGGATAACACACCTTATCAGTTCAGGAGGTAGAACTGGTAGGGGGTGTTACAGGAATAGTGACCTAAGCTATGGTTGTGCTGTCGAATTTTTAGGATATACCAAATTATGTTGAATTCCTTCTGTAATAGCCAGGATATGATAATATGAACTTAAATGGACTATAGGAACTAATCGGACTAAATTTAGAGTTAGATAGAATTGCTTAGTGCAGTATAAGTAAAAGTTAAATGAATGATTATGAGAGAAGTGAGATGGGTGACCTAGCGGGAAGTGCACCACTTATTGGGTTTCTTCAGGAATCCAGTAGAGGGTGTCATGGGAATGATGTGATCTTATGTTGGGATGGCGTGGTCAGCTATATCTCGATCAATGCAAGACATGTCTTCATTGTTCTAAACAAAGATCCTTTCATATTTCTTTAGTAATCTCTCAATTTTTTCTCTTTCATCGATAGTAGTATCATGGGTAATTAATATATTTTTAGGATGTTCATTTGTAATAAGACTAAATGGGTTAATTTTAATGCAGTTAATGTCAAAGATGCTCATGTAATGATTATTTAGATACATGCTACCATCAGGAAAAACAACACACAAATAAGCAAACTCTTCTTTCATTTTAATGGAAAGGAAATTTTTCACCTCAAAAAGGTCAAATAAATATATTTGATCCAAAAATAAATCACTATCTAAATCAAACACATCTTCAAAAGGATTTGAGAAGATTTCTTTAATGGTTATAGATGTCGAGAAGACTTCTTTAGCCTATTAGATCTACACGAAATTATCGATTCTTAATCTATGACATTAGTGAAGATCTCAAACCTAGGCTTGAAATTTCCATCAACTATTGTAGGCTCTGGAGTCCCATCATACTTTTTTTTTTCTTCTATTTCATAAAGTGATATTTGAGATTGTTCCCTTTCTTTGAGCTAATTCTCGAGTTTAGGTTATATCCTAACCCTTTGGTATCCTTTTGGGTTTTAGGCTATAATGGCTCGATTATCCCTTGAAGATTCTTCCCTAAACTAGCACTAGGAAAGAAATTCATCTTCTTCAAGATCTTAGACATTGTGGGGTTTATATAATCTTCATATATCCTAGCAACATGAAACCTATTAAAAGGTTGGTTCACAATGGCTAATGTGAAACCCGCGTGATCAATTTCAGCCTTGTTGTGATTATGTTTCCTTAATGGGGAAATTTGATCATTTGATGCAATATGGATGGGACTGCTACAAACTTGTGAAACTAGGGCCTTCCTAACAAACTAAAAATATGGCTGGAATGTTAATGACGGTCAATTCAACTTCATTAACAATAGGCCCTACTTGGACCTTATTAATGAATAACCTTTTCATTTGCCTTTTTGTATCATCATATTCTTTAATGGTAATGCTAAAAGTTGCCAAATCCTCTTTCTTTATTCCTAAGCTTGCCAAGATCTTGACTGGATAAATATATAATGAAAAACCATCATTAGCCATAGCACACCCATTTTTTCCCATTTACCTCGACCTTAATGAAAAAGGGTTAGTTGTGTTCTCTTCCTTCTAAGGGCAACTCTTCATCAAAGAAAGTTATAAGCCCATCTTACCAGTTTTCATAACTTAAACCAGTTCTTCAAAAGTAGTAGTGGTGGATATAGAAACTTGACTAAAGGCTTCAACTACCTTTTGCTTGTGGGCTTGGAACGACATAAGCAAATCCCAAATACTATATAGGCTTGTGTTTTCTTTAACTATTTAAGCACTTTATCATTTTTAGCCTTTCCGACTTTAGGCTCTTTTTCAGGTAGGATCCAACCATTATTTTCTATATTTTCCACCATTTCTCCCTTGACCTTGACTAGTTCTCTCTTTCCCTCTTTAAGATGCCTGTCAGAGGATTTATCTTAGGAATTTTTTGTCTCCCCAAGCTCACTATCCAAAAAACTAGTTAGAAGAATGGCTTCACTCTCTCTCACCCCCTCATTGATCTCTTAGTTAGATCTATAGATGTCTTTTAAAACATACTCTTCAGGTAATCCCAACTTGAGAAGGTAAGAACTTTAATGCTTAGGAAGTGGGTTTGAGATGGCTTTTTTAGATAAGGTATTTGCTTTAAATCAATAAGATCTTGAATTACCTTTCGGAGGAGCTTATAGTTGTTAGTGAGATGGCTTATCCTTTAATGGTAAGTGTAGTATTGGTCATGCCTATGGTTGGGAGGTAATGGACCGTTTAATGGGTGGCTACAACTTCCCTCCTTCGTAAGTTTCCTCAAACACCAGGATAGTGATTTACACAAATTTGAGTACATTTGCCTTAGATAACGTGTACGTTGTTGTTTTAGTGGTGCCTCCAGAATTGTTACTTAAGTAGTTTAGGTTGCTTGACCTTTTAAACCCTTTATTCTAATAAGTTGCCTTTAAATCCATGGCTATATTTTTTAGCTGCTGCCAAGTTATGATGCCTTTAGCTGTAAATCGACTGTTCATGTAACTATTATCTTTTTTTATGAACATCTTGATCTAATTAATATCTTCAGACTTATTTTACATTTTTAGTATCTTATCCCTCCACCTTTGTAAATAATCTAAAAAGGTTCCTATAGGTTTTTACTTCATAAGCTCTAAATCTTTCAAAGTTATCTTAATGCTAGCATTGTCGGAGTATTGCTTACTGAATGCCTGGACTAATTCACTCCAGTCTTCTTTAACCCTCTTCTCTTGGTAATGGTACCAATCTAAAGCCTATCCCAGGAGAGGCATACTAAACAAGCTTACAATTTGCTCTTCAAACAAGTTGGTGGCCCTCATAGCAACAACAAATTGCTTTAGGTGGGTTCTAGGGTTAATTGTACCATCAAACTTACTCAAGTTAGGCATCTTGAACTTATATGGCATAGATCTATCGAGTTTGAGACTGATATCATCTAGATCAATATCTTTACCCCCAATGACCAGCCTAGTCATGGCCTCTATCTTCTCATTCAATTTCTTAATTTGGTCATCTTCAATCACTTTAGGTGGGGGGAATTTATTGTAGGACTTTGTAACTATAGGGATTTCCTCATCTGAGAGCTGATCATCATTTTCTCTTATAACCTCTTTGCTTTTATGAGTGGCTGAAGTTTAGCCCGTTTCCTTGTGTACCCTAGACATAGTGTTAGAGGAAGCTGTCATCATCCTTTTCTCTATCTCACCCCTGGCCTCTATCAACATTAATTTGGTAGTGAACTCATCAATAGACATGGCTCCTCTTTTCAGTTAGACTGGTAGTGGATTACTAGTTCTACTAAGGCACTTGCCTACTCTCTTCCACTGGGCAATGAATGAGGGATCAATGATGGCTATCAAAATGATTGGTTAGGAGTGATGCATAATCAATTCATTAATATTGCAAAGTGTACATGATGTATGATATGCATGAAATGTATGTACATACTGCAATAGACAAACACATACTAAAAACCTTTCAACCTTATTTCTCCCACACATATGGTCAAGCTGTTCTTTTCCTAGGTGGGATTACCTAAGCATCATCTAGAGACACATAGGTTCAATCATAAGCTTCATTAGGCCTAATTAGCCACTCATATTTAAAGCACATACAAAAGTAGTGGCCCATGACATTTAATTCTCATTTGATGTGAAATTAGGCTAGGTCTATCCCAAATAGAAGGCATTATAGATTTAGCCCCACTTCAAATAAGGTTAAAGGTAATAGGCCCACATAGCAGTCATAATGCGGTTGCAAGCACTTAGGGTTATACAACCTAAAGGAAGTCGCTAAGTTTGACTATATGGGCTTATGGTTCGGTAAAAAGGCTTATGGTTTGGTAAAAAGGCTTATGGTTCCCATAAACGAAGGTTCCTTCTAACGGGTGTTTTAGATCAAGGATAATAGTGACTGATTAGTTCACTTTTTCATATACCTGAAGGCACGAGGCTTATAGAGTGCAATGTATGTGACTAATAAAAATTAGAATATTAGATGGCATATTATTTGGAAATTTTTATATTTAAATCCTCAGTCTCTAGTGGAGTCACCACTGTAGATTTATTGTATTTTATCGAGGACAAGAGCAGTTAGTGTTTAGAGTCGCCACCTCACTCTACACCAAAACTGTAACAGCCAAAATATCATCATTTTATGAATAGTACTCTTGAGCATGACATCGTGTCATTCAGGACACTGAAGTAGCAAAAGGGGTACTGATCATCCGAACTTTGACCGACTAGAAACTGATGAAAACAAGTGAATTAAAAATTTTAGCAAAACTAATAATTCATATTAGACTGTAAGCTACTGATCAATATAATAAAAATTTTTCGAGTCGGGACTAACTTGAGATGTGCCCAGACAGACTCGAAAATACCACACCCTGAAGCTTAAAAATTTCACTAAGTCCAATGGTGAAAGAATTTTTGAAATTGGAGAACATTTTTGAATTCTTGTAATTTTTGAGGTTTCACGTAAATAGAGGCAGTTTGAAAACTATCCTATTGATTGATTTTGGCCACAAAAATTTATGAGCCCATAGAGGGGATTAAAATATGAATTTTAAAATAAACTATGTAATTTTTTGAAGTCTATGCAAATTTTGGTGAATTCCCAAAGTTTTATCACCAATCGAGTAATTAAAATTTTTTGAAACTTTAGTTCGCCTATTTCTTGATGGAATTAGGCCATGAAATTTATAGGCATGTAATTGGGATCAAATCAGGATTTAAGAACCAATAGAGCATTTTTTTTATGACCATGTGATTTTTAAAAATTCTCCGAAGTTGGCAGCCCTATCATCGAAATCAAGCCATTTTGAGATGGTTTGGGTGGTCACGGGACCCACCCGCACCAAGCCAACTATCCTAGGAGCCATGACAAGTGTCCAAGGGGCTGAAAAAGTGGTAAACATTCATTAGAACAACAAGAAAAAGAAAAAAGAAAAAAGAAAAATAAAAAAAATTCCTTTTGCTACCTAGGAAAATTATAGACGCCTCTACTCTCTTCAATTGGCCATATCTTTTTCATTTCTCACCGAAAATTTGTGATTCTAGTTTCTAAATTCAAGTTAGCCTATTGTTGAATTGTGGGAAAAAAAATCAAAGGGAAAGGATCTCTCAGTTGGGAGAAAGAATTCTCTAAAATTTCGTGGTTTAGGCTACCCAAAAAAAACCTAAACACCATCCCTCACTTTCTCTTGCCATATCTCCCTCATCCCTTAACCAAAATTCATCATTTTTATTTCTAAATTTTCTTTGGGATGTTAAGGGATTGAGGCAAAAATAATTTCACAAAAGGAGCTCTCAATTGGGAGAAAGAAATCCCTAAAAATTACTAGTCAGAGACAATCTGGGATAGGGTGTTTAGGTGAGTTCCATGGCTGTTCTTTGTGAATTCCTTAGACTTTGGCTACAATTTAATGCCTAGGGATGCCTAACACGTGTGTGTGTGTGTGTATGTGTGTGAGGTGATTGAGACATTTGGAGGCCAAAAGAAGGCTTAAAAAGAGGTGGAAAAGCCAATATAGTGGCTCGATAGCAAGGAGTTCTTGAGGATTTAAGGGTCTTCTTAATTGGTAAGTGAATTTAACTGAAACATACTTCGTATGTGAGGAAAAATTAGGATTGAAGCTTTAGGTGTGTATATGGAAGTGTGAGTTGTATGGGTGTTTATGTTGATATGTATGTGAAATGCATGCTAGGATGTGTAATTTGAGGATATAGGATGATATGGATGTGATTTGGATGTGGAAAGGATGTGTAGGTATGTGATACATGCATGACTAGGTGTATGTCATATATGCCATGGTATGGGTATATATGTATGGCATGAAGGCATGGAATGTTAGGATGGTAATATGAGGAATAACATGTGAGTGATATGGAATGAGTAAAAAATTGTATGGTTATGTGAAAGGAATTAGTAATGTGTGATGTAGAGATAATGTATGTAAGGTGGACATATAATAATATGGCATATGATAAGTAAAATGAAAAATATTAGGTAAAGGAATAAGAGTTTAATTAAGATAGGTTGCTTAAGATTTTAGGAGTTGAAATGATGGATAATTATGTTAAGATGGGTTTAATATTGGATGATGCAGATTAATTTAGGGCACAATGGGTTAAGGTGAAAGAAAAATGAAATTGACTAAGAGGTTGTGAGAAAAGGTTACCAAATTAATAGTAAGTTTTACATAAAAAAAAAGACTTATAACTGTCTAAGGAACATGCCGATGACCCATAACTGTCCAAAAATATGACCTGATGAAATGAACTAATAACTGTGTCTTATTGACTTGAATATAATTGGAATAAATACTTAGTGGAAAGGAAAAATGATTAGCAAGGTTAATTTAGAAACAGAACTAGAAATAGAGCTACTATTTATTAAAACACTAAAAGGATAAATTATATATGACAAGGCACTATACTGTAATTACATAAATAATGAATGGGCAAATGTGTAAAGAACCAACATATGGTAACATTGTGGAAACCTAGTATAAAATAGAGACTATAATTAATAGAGACTTAGGGATATGTGCATGGTATAATTATTATAAAGAATTCCATAAAGTTTTATTGAGCAAATTATCAGACAATACAGAAAATAAATATTATTTAATTATAATAACAATAAGAGTAAATTACCAAACCTAGGAACTAAGCTATTATAATATAATGCAATAAAGAAGTAACATAAAGTCTATAGAGTATAATATTTTGGGATACATAGAAGTGAGGTAAAATGAGTATATTTTGGCAGAAGAGAGAAACTAAAACCAGATACAAAAGGAGCTAAAAGACAATCAAATGATATTAATGAAAGGAATGGAACTTGATTTGAGGATATGACAACTTAATGAAACTAAAAGGATATTAAATGGAATTTAACTAATAAACAAATTAATATGGCCAATGAAGATAATATGTTTTATTATGGATATTTCAGATAATGGACATAATGGCTGTGAAAGTGATTAAAAGGGAATGTGGGTTACTGGTTGAGTATACACTGGATAGGTTGACCGGTTAACTAGGGATTAGCAGTTGCTAGAGGCTGAGTCTAAATGGATTTTAGCCTATGCATGGCGGGTGCAACCGCTGAGTATTGATTTGAGCCTGCTCGCTCCGGGTATTAGGAGGTCTATAGACTGATCCCTATTACCCACTTGTGGATATTGAGAGGTCCCACAGGTTGATCCCTGCTAGATGTATTGCTTGTGTTGATATATATATTGGGATATTAAGAGGTCCCATAAGGCTAATCCCTGCTATCCCCTTTGCAGATATTGGGAGGTCCACGGATTAATCCCTACTATCTGCCTTCCCAAAATTGAGAGGTTCTTAGGAACTGATCCCTGCTCTCGAGCTAAGGGTGTATACAGACACCGAGGTCTAAAATGTGGGCCACTATATAGCTTGATGTTTTGTCCAGTTCTCGGACTGGGTAAGTGCAGCTGTCAAGGCCTAAAATGGGGGCCACTGCACAAGGTGATTCCCATTATCCAATGGTTAGGAGTTCTTCCTGAACCTTAGAGGTGTAAATGGATTAATTAAAGAACTTGAACAAATTTAAAAGATATTAATGAAAGAATTGGGATCTTAATTATCATAATCAAGATAGCCTATAAGCATATACAATAAGAACAAGAGATAAATGGTAAAGTGAGGCTGAATAAACTTATATAATTTTGGTAGGATTCCTAAAAAAAGTAAAAGACTAATCAAATGATGGTAGAAACTGGAAATCATACATGAAGAAATGAATATAGAAAGTGAATAAAATATAAGGCCTTCTTAGACATATCTGGACAAATTATCTAATTCTAGTAAAGCATATAGTAACTTTTAAAGAATAGATTGACCAGAACTTGGTAAGACCAGATGGAAATGCTACGTAAATCCTATAACTTAAGTATTGGGAAAGTAAGGGTATAATGATACAAACCAATATAAATCACAAGTAGGCAAAGTTAAAGTAGTCTCAACTACCTAGATTAATGGTCCAGATAAAGTATATTAAGCAAAGTAATAAATAATCTTAACCACTATATTGATAAAAGAAGGGATATAACAGAAGACCTTAATAAAGAGATCGAAAGTAATAAATAGATGATATTAGGAGGTTCTTATGTGTATGCTCTAATTTAAGATACATGATATGTTTGGTTAAATTCACCACTGAGTGTATACTCAGTGTATTATGTGTCCGATGCATAGGTGGTAGATCTGGATGGTATGATGAGGATGACTAGCAATGCAACCAAAGACTATCAATGTATGATATTGCCTTATGAATTTGTGATGATTTAGTAGATAAAGGCACTCATGCATGTTACCATGGGTAGTTAAGTGATATGATGTCTAGATAGCTAGTATGATAGCCTATAGCTATGTGAAATGAGCTCCTAGCTATAATAATAGCCTAAGCTGATATTTCGCAGTAAGATCAGGCATGTGAGTGTCATATGCCTAGGAGGTTCACCACATATCACTAGCACCATTAAATAAAATTTCCATACTAAATAGGAGAAACCTAAGCAAAAGTTAAATGAAAGGCCCTTGGAGAAATTCAAAGATGGGTGACCTCACGGGAAGTAGCACACTTTGCCTGTTTCTTCTATAATAGGCAGGGGCTGTTACAAAAACCAGTGATCTTTTTCCTAGAAAAGTTTGGAATTAGATCTTATTTATGCCCCAATAATATGCCTTCCATTATATTGTAACATTAATCAATCCCTTATCAAGCAAGTATGCAATACAATAAAAACATTCATGTCACCTTTTCACTTAGAGAAAGTAAATTGCAGTATTTAAATCGTGAAATATAGTAACATATTGTACATATAGAAAATTAGGCCATTCATTAAATGTGGTTTGACCTGACAATTACCTGTAATTCCATATAAATTGGTAGTAATTCCCGACTCCCATCTCTAAGAGACTAGCTTTTGTTAAATTAAATTTTTTACGTGACTATGACTTTTATTAAGAAAAAATCAAAACTATTTTATTATGAAAACACTAATTAATTAAGATAGAAAACCATTTAAAATAAGTTATTGTTCTACATATTACAACCTAAAATGATTAATAGAAATAAAAAGGTACAAAACCAAATAAATAATATGAAGCACATGATGTTGGTTTCCATATACTCATGCGTAGTGGAAATAAGACATCCATAGAACCCCAGCAAAGGTTAGAACATCAAAAAATTGAAAATAAAAATTTTATATACAATGAAATCATAGAATAAGAATTTACCGTAAATTTTCTACGCAATTCCAACATGTAGCTTTTCTTTTCTTTTGCTCTTTCCACCGAGTTGTCAAAAACCACAGTGATCCTCAGTTAGGAACACCTCTAAGGTAATCCACATAAGAAGTTCTTAGAAAAGAGCAACTCACAAATCTAGGTAATAGTAGGATTTTCAAGCTGATAAAAGAAGAAGAAATAGTGTGTTTTCAATTATTCTATGCAATAATTTCTATTATAGAAAATATACCCATGATGGCTATTGCAATAAGGATTATTTATATCATAAATAAACCCTATTTAGGTTAGATTTTAACTCATAAAATCTACCCTAAGTTGGACTAGAATGGAACTATCAATTAGGCCCTACTCTATCCTATGCATATAAGCCTTTTAATAAGCTTATGTGCAATCTACTTTTGCCCCACTTTCACTAATCCTATGTGGCACTCCTAGGCCCTATTTAGATTAATAATTACTTTGATTTAAGGCCTTTTAAACCTTTTAAAAGCCTATAAAAATTAGATACAAGAACAATTAAAATTTGCACTTAACAAGGCCTAAGTCAAAAAAACCTTGATTTCTAGACTTTTCATTTGCAAGTGGGCCTAAGCCCATTTGCTCATTTCTTCCTCTTAATTCATCTTCCAATGATATCTCATATCATTAGAACATTTAATCCCATTAAACCTTCCTCAAACTCCTTTTATGTGTGTGACCTTATAGGCTTCTAAAATAGCTTGGCAAATGCATAGTGAATTAGAGTCCTAATCTAACTAGGACTCTATAAATTCAATCTTATTGAATTAATAGCAATTTACTAATTGATATATCACTTATACACAAGTTAAAAGAGGTATCTAACCATGCATCATGACTACCCAAGTGCTACAAAGTCAAGTGGTTTGACTTAAGCTTACCATATACAGTTACGGTGCAATAAACTCCTTTCACCATCTTTTATCCCGTCTAGTTTAAAGGATGGACTTCTATCAATTCAAAGCTTAACTAAGTATGTCTAATTAAGCCCTAGACATATTGTTCTAATAATTTCACCTTTATTACAAAAATTCCCTTTGTGAATCCCATTCACACATTGCATCTTACTTTAGCCAAAGATTCTTGAATAAAGATTACTTATCAGAACTGTGAGATAAACTCCCCACTATAATCTAAGGTGGTGAATCCTTTGTTGATTACTACCCTATCTTTAAATATGTCATGCCATACCCAAATACCTTGCTATTTATACTTCTTATTCTAAGTAAAAGCTTTGGAGTCAAAGTATGTCACTCCATATTTAAGATAGTTAGTGATCTCAAGTCTAAGGATACTTGCACCACTAATATGATGAGATACTTTCACTGACATAGATTAAGTATCCATGTGAAGATCTCATGGTAGGTCTCCAATGTACTTACTTCCTAAGTAAGTATCCACATGTTAACTCCAAGCATCTTTATGCCTCCAGCTTGTGAGAACTATTAGTTGATCTAATCAAGAAGTATAACATGTGCT
>CANXYI010939308.1:0-11160 GCA_948208565.1 Hura crepitans | reverse complement strand
AAATGTTAAATGGAGGATTATAAGTGTATGTTTATGTTGATAAAATGGAATAATAATGTTACTTAAGTTATTTACCTTAGGCTGAAACAATATGATAGGGAGATAAGGCTTATGTGATGTTAAATGTATATGTATATAGTTATATTATAACTTTGATTATGGATTATGAAAAATGAAAGCATGAAATTGTGCATGATGTAATGTATGTTATTGATGCATATGTGCATGTTAATAAGGTTATAAGTGTATGCCATGTTAAATAAAGTTGAATGTGTAATTGAGGTAAAATGCATAGAGGTTCATTTAGGACATAGTTATAGGCATGGTATATATATACACATTATGGCGGAATGGCCTAGACCTGAGATATGGATAAAAGTTATGGATTATAAGCCAATTTTTGAATGACATTAATACTTGAGGAATTGATATAAAAGTACAATACAAGATTGAGGCATAGGTTATATGTTAAATGATCAAATAAGTACGTATGATTGATAAAATATTAATAGTTTCCTTATGGTCATATGTTGGCCAAAACTTTATAAAATGAATATAATCTATGCTAAATTTGTGAAAAATAATGAAAAATGGTGAACTAACCATAAAAATAGATAACCTAGTTTGGATAGGTTGACTGGTCAACTAGGGAGATTAGTAGCTACTAGGGCATTTCAATGCTTATTTTTAAGCCTTTAGGCTAGTGTATATTGATAAATTTTATATTTTAAACCTTTAGGACACTATATTAGACCTTCAGATCACCACTAGACCGTTAGATAAACACTAGACCTTTGTGGTCGCCATTAGATATTTGTGGTAATCGTTAGACTTTTAAGTCACCATCATACCTTTGTGGTCACCGATTCTCGTTATCTAATTTTAGGAGTTTGCCTATTAATTATGGGTAACTTAAATAATTAATTTTTTTTAAAATAATGAATCACTTATAAGAATTCATAAAGTAATATAAATGAATGTAATGAATAATAGTGATGAATTGTAGTTTATGATCATATTTACAAGCATGTGCCTTTAAATGTTCTAATTATCATATTATTATTATTATAATATCATACATATGTTATTATAAAGTTGTGAATGCTTTATGCATATGAGTTTAGTATATGATATTGTATACAACACTAAGCTTTGTGCTTAGTGCATCATTATTTTTCTAAAGCATAGGACAA
Organism: Hura crepitans; assembly: GCA_948208565.1. Lineage (NCBI taxonomy): Eukaryota > Viridiplantae > Streptophyta > Magnoliopsida > Malpighiales > Euphorbiaceae > Hura > Hura crepitans. The sequence continues at coordinate 9,967 of CANXYI010939308.1, read as the reverse complement.
AATATGTTAAAGCTGAAGCCTTACATAGTAGTGTAGATAAAGAGGAGTGTATCATTTTGTATTTTGAATTCCTTTGTATAAACTATGGGATGAAATCATAATAAGGGACTCATATGTTGTAAAAGGAGATTTAGGCATAGACTTATTTTTAAACATGCCTTGTCACTCTTATTAAACAAAATCTCTTTTGTAATGTATACTTAAACTATGAATGTTGCTATTTTTTTATGATTGTGCTTTTGAGAATGTGTGAATGTTGAGAATGTATTTGATGAATGTTTTGGATGACTCTGAGGATCAAAATGTGTTGAGATTGATGAATGGAATATAATATAAAAGTGTTTTTAAATTGTAGGTTACTATTCATGTTAGGAATAGTATCCTGGTAAAGCCATTATTCTAACAAATTTTTTACAAGTTGATTTCCTAATTGTTTTAACTCTTAAAGGGGTTTTTTATTAAGTCAAGTTTTTAAAAGCTACTACATGCAAAAATGTGCTAAAAAAGTTTAAAATTTTTACAAGTTCTCTAACAAAGTAAGTTATGATATTTGTTGTATGTTGCTTTTCACTCAGATCTAGCAATCGAGTCGAGTGAGAGGTGTTACAAATTAGATCCAAAAGGTGTTAGAAGTATACCTTAGAGCTCATTTAAAGGGTTAATATTCATGTATTTAAACCTTATGAAAGCATAATATAAGGCATTTCTCTTTATATCATGGTACTTTTATATATTATTTATAATTGTTTAAAATGTCTTAAACCATGTTATAAAGTCCCTAGTATATAATCAGAGTGCAGAGGAAATCATGACGTGTTCATGATTTGAGATTTTTATTATATGCAAATGTGATATACCTAAATATCCCTGACTATAGTATTAACAAGAAGGGACATTATTAATGCAAAATGATCAGTACATGTTATACTTTTTCATTGGATCAAGTAGTAATTCTCACAAGCTATAAGCATAAAGAGGTTTAGAGTTAACATGTTGATACTTACTTAGGAAGTAATTACATTGGAGACCCACCATAAGATCTTCACATGGATACTTAATCCATGTCAGTGAAAGTATCTCGTCATATCAGTGGTGCAAGTATCCTTTGACTTGAGATCACTAACTACCTTAAATATAGAGTGACATACTTTGACTCTAAAACTTTTACTTCGAGCAAGAAGTATACATAGTGATGTGCTTAGGTATGGCATAACATATTTGAGGATAGGGTAGTAATCAATAAAGGATTCACCACCCTAAATTACAGTGGGGAGTTCATCTCATAGTTTTGATGAGGGATCAATATTTAGGAATCTCTTCCCAGAGTAAAGTGCCATATGTGAATGGGTTTCACTAAGGGAATTTTGGGAATAAAGGTGAAATTATCAGAAAAATATGTCCATGGCTTAATTAGACATACTTAGTTAAGCTATGAGTTGACACAAGTCCATACTCGAAACTGGATGAGGTAAAAGATAGTGAAAAGAGTTTGTTACACTATAACTGTATATGGAAGAGTTAAGTCAAGCCACTTGAATTTTTAACACTTAGGTAGTCATGATGCATGGCTAGATGCCTTTCTTGACTTGTATATAAGTGATATATCAATTAGTGAGTTGATATTGATTCAATAAGGTTGAATCTATAGAGTCCTAGTTAAACTAAGACTCTAATTCATCATGTACTACCAAGCTATTTTCAAAACTCGTAGGTCACACACATAAAATGAGTTTGAGGAAGATTCAATGAGATTGAATTTTATTAATGATATGAGATATCATTGGGAGATGAATTAAGAAGAATAAATGAGCAAATGGGCTTGGGGTCCATTTGAAAATGAAAAGTCAAAAAATCAAGGTTTTTGGAATATTGAGGTTTTTGGACTTGGGCCTTATTGAGTCCAGTGTTTAATTATTCTTGCATTTAATTTTTTATAGGCTATTAAAAGATTTAAAAAGCCTTAAATTAAATTAATTATTAATCCAAAATAGGGCCAAAGATGCCACATAGGATTAATGAAAGTGCGGCCAAAGCAGATTGCACATAGGCCTATTAATAAGCTTATGCATATAAGATATAAAGGGGCCCAATTGATGAGTATATTATAGTTCGACTTAGGGTAGATTTTAAGTGTTAACATTTTACCAGAATAGGGTTTATTTATGATATAAATAATCCTTATTGTAGCAACCACCATAATGATACTTTCTGTTACAAAATTTTCGCATAGAACAATTAAACATACACGTTTTTCTTCTTCTTCCTTCATCCAATTATAATTCCTACTAGCACCTGGAATTACAAGTTAATCTCTTTTGTAAACTTCTTATGTGGATTACATTGTTGGTGTTCCTTAAAGAGGATAATTGTGGTTTAGAACAATTCAGTTAGAAGAGCTCACGAAAGTAATTTGCTGTCATCATTTATGGTAAATCATGAAACATTGCTAGATTTAATGTTTAGGATGAATTTTAAATTATCTGAGTCCATTATCATTGTTGGTTTCTCTCAAAATTTTAACTTTTCTACTATGTATGATGGATAAAAACCAACATTGGTATCATAGCCTAGTTCTCAGATGATTTAAAATCAATGAAAATTATTATTACGATTGATATGCATGATATGTGATATTATTTATTTTCAGTTGATCTGTGTGTTTTCATCTAATTTTTATTGTTTAGATTTATTTTAATATGATTAAATATGAATTTGAGACATGTTAAAATCTGAATTTTGATATTCTACGCATTGAAGTGGACTGATTAGCAATGAGGAAATCCTTTTATGTATATAAAAATTTTATGCGCATAAAGAGGATAGCTATTTTTGATTTTTTGTGAACAATTAGATTAAATTGATTTTTGAAAAATTTAATCTAGTATATTATGAATTAAAATGTGATTTTGATTTAGAGTATATGTGCAAAAAAATTTAAAATTAAAATATTGTAGAAAATGATTAAATCGAACTCTATGGTTAAAATTGTTTTAGCCTAATTGGTCATATGTGATGTGTTTATTGATATAATTTATTTCTAAAAATTTTAGAATTAATTTTTCATATACATATGATGTATATGATGTTAATTAAATGTCTCTAAATGTTAAAAGTCATTTGCATAACAATTTGATTGATAAACTTGCTTGATTGTCAAGATTGTCGTATTTTTGGTTTGGTAAATGGTCTGATTTTGTCACTTTAGTTTGCCATGAGTTTCACAACCTTCAAGAAAATTTTTTCAGATAAAATAATTATTACTGAACCAAAAAAATGTCAATGGTTGCTAAAACTGATTTTGCAGTCAACTCAAATTCGATTATTGTGAGCAACTATTTAGAAATGTTTAAATAAATAAAATTTAATATGATTGAATTTTGTATTTCTAGAAATATACATCATATATTATCATAAAATAAAAATAATTAAAAAAATTTTTGATTTATTTGGTCAATTTTTAAAATTATGGTGATAGTGGCATGTTGACCGAAATTTCTACATGAGATTGTGTTTTCAAGTGGAAATTTGGTTATGATCCAAAATTAATTTATTTTCTAATGGGATTAGGAATTTAAATTAATTAAAAGGATTATAATATGATCTAGAGTGGTAAGTGTTATCAAATTGAGATTATGTTTGGGCTATTCATTTATTCGCACATCCTTTTACACATATAAAGGAAAATTCGTTTTCTTGCTTTTTGATGATTTATCATTTTAATTGTAAAAGGTTTGGAATTAAATGAACATGAAAATGTGATTTAGTTATTTTTAATTGGATTAAAAAAGGTAAATGACATTATCAATATGATAGTTTTTCATGTGTTTTGCAAGAAAATGAAAATGATCAACTGATACTAGTTTTACAAGTGTTATAATTCTAGAGTTCAACCGTAATACACATTTTCAATATTTAATGCATGTGATACATTAGATATACATACTAAGGTTGTATGTTTGGCATGATGACTAGTTATAGGCCTAAGACCACTATGATTGATCTGCATTGCATGTATTTTTCTTTGGTAAAATTAGGCTTGCATGTCCCAACCTTTTCTCTTATTTCTCTTTGTATTTCTCTTCTCATCTAACTCCCCTCACTTGTAAGATGAGGTATTATTAATTATATATGATGTAATTAGATTACTTTAGGTTAGAATAGAAGGAAGATATGTAAGGAATAAGATGGAGAAGAAGGCCCACCAAGGAGGGCTAAGAAGAATGAGATAAAATTTTTCTTTATTTCTTTTTGGGTTTATAATTCATGCATACTTCCTAAAGTCTAGCCCAATTAGTTTCCTTGGCTTAGGAAATTAATATAGTGAAAGTCCATAACTAGATCATATACATATTTAATGTGATTAAATATGAATGCATGATTTAATGTGATTAAATATGCATAAGCATGCCAAAGCATACACCAATCATTTATGATGAGACTTAATTTGAACAAATCCCTCAATAATATAAGACTTGCAATTCTTCTGTTAATATGAATTAAACCAAAGTTCTCTTTAGTGTTGGGTTGTTGAGCATACTCAAGCTTATGCTACATTGCATATGTTTAGATCATATTAATATGTCCGTTTTAGCAAGGTTATTAGTTTGTTGAGCTTACTCAAGGCTAATAATCATAAGGCAAGATTAGGGAAATATGTATATGATACATATGCATCAAGTGTTAATGACCTAATGATCAATAGTTGCATTTGATGCAATTGGCATGAGATGCCTACCATTTAGTCAACCGTTAGGCTTATTGAGCATAATCAATGCTTTGACCTTAACCAAAATGGATACTGACCTATTAGGAAAGCTTTCAACAGGCTTTCCTAGATTAATTAGTGAGGGCTATTGATTCATAATAAAATAGTAGGTGCAACGCATAATTATTAAAGACCATAAAATTATTGCATACATATGCATGATCATACCCTAACATGCTTTCATTTTTCACATGCAACATCACTACCATAATGTCTTCCAACTTGAATTTATGATCCATACTTGAGGCCAATAAGCTTACTAGTTCTAATTACATAAATTGGCTTAGAAACTGTAAAATTGTTTTAAGGAGTGAAAAGTTAGCCTATATAATTAAAAAGCTAGTACCCACTATCCCTATTGATGACATTTTTATTGATTAGCAGAAGGCATATCTGAAGCATATGGAGGACATGGATGTTGCTTTATGCAACATGCTAGCATTCATGTCCCTTGAGCTATAGAAATAACAAAAGTATATGGATACTCCTATAATTCTGCTTCACTTGAAAGAGTTATTTAAGGAATGGAGTAGGATTAAGAGATATGAGATCTCAAAAGCCTTATTCTACTATAGAATGGTAGAGAGAACTTTAGCCACCTAACATAGATTGAAGATAGTGTTTGGTAGCTTTAGGTTTTATGATAGATGCATACTTAAGTACATACTTATTCTTGTAAAGTTTGCTTAATAGTTATGAAAGTTTTATGCTTAATTATTAGATGAACAAGAGCACATTTACATTTTCTAAGGTAATAAATATGATCAAGATTGTTGAAGATACTATTAAGAAAGAATCCTCTAAGGCAATCATGGTTTTTAGTTCATTTTCTTCTAAGGGCAAGAAAAAGAAAGAGAATAACAAGAAAAAGACAGCTGGTACCTAAGGTGGGATTGGCAAGAAAAAGGGAAAATAAGTTGTTGTTACCCCTTCGATTGTTAGGAAGAAGATAACCATAGAGGGTACGTTTTTCCATTATGAAAAATTTGTGTAGTAGGGGTGTAATTGCAAGGCCTACTTTGTGTCTCATGAGAAGGAGAAGCAAATAGTTACTTTAACTTCAGGTATTAATGTGAATGAAATTAATATTAGTACTGCCACTAATAACTAAACATGGGTATTTGATACCGAATGTGGTTCTCACTTAATTTCTTTAATACATAAACTAAGGAGTAGTAAGAAGGTAGAAAAAGGAGATGTAGACCTATGCGTAGGAAATAAAGGAAGAGTTATTGGATTAGCTGTAGGATCATATCATCTTGTTTTACCTTCTAGACTTATAGTAATTTTAGATAATTACTATTATATACCTTATTTATCTAGGAACATTATTTCAATTTCTTATCCTATTGAATAAGGTTTTGATATTTCTATTAATAAGATCAAGGGTTCAATTTACTTGGATGATGCATTTTATTGTTCAGGTACAATATGTAAAGGAATATATGTTTTGCATAAAGATAAAGAAGTTAATAACATTAGTATTAAGAGATCTAAGATAGATAAATTGATCCCATCTTATTTATGGCATTGTCGCCTTAGCCATATAGATGAGAAATGCATGAATATGTTACACAAGGAGGGTAGCTTATGATCATTTGATTATGAATCATATGATACATGTGATTCTTGTTTATTAGGAATGATCACAAAATCACCTTTTTTCTTAAAAGGGTGAGCGAGCAAGTGAGTTATTAGAACTTATACATGTAGATGTATGTGGTCCAATGATAACACATGCTCGTGGAGGTTTCTTATACTTTATTACCTTTATTAATGATCACTCATGATATAAGTATTTGTACTTGATGAAGTACAAGTTTAAAGCCTTTGAAAAGTTCGAAGAATTCAAAAATGAGGTTGAGAAACAACTTGGAAAGAATATTAGAACTCTTTGTTCTAATTGAGAGGGTGAATGCTTAAGTCGAGAATTCCATGGGAATATGAGAGATAATGGTAAATTATCGAAATGCACTCTTTTACATATGCCTCCGCACAATAGTGTATCTAAAAAGAGAAATCGAACTCTATTACATATGGTTTGATAATGTTTAAGATTTACAAGTTAAAGCAAATCGACCGACTAATCCTAGTTTTATTGCTCATAGTGATGAGATAATAGAAGAACTTATAAAGACATGAGTTCCTAGTTGATCTACTGAGGTTAGGACTATTCTTATGAGATATGGATTTCTCATGGACTAGGATAAGGAAGTGATTATAGTAGAAGACCATGAACTTACTATTTATGAGGAGCTTCTAAAGAGCTCAAAATCAAACTTATGGCTTAAGGCCATGAAATTTGAAATGGATTCCATGTACGATAACTAGGTAAGGACCTTGGTTGATCAACTTAAAGGGATAAAAGCTATTAGGTGCAAATGGATCTTTAAGAAGAAGATTGACATGGAAGGTAATATGTTTACCTATAAAGCTCGATTGGTAGTAAAAGGCTATCATCAAAGACAAGGAACTGATTTTAATGAAACCTTTTCTCCAGTTGCAATGCTTAAATCCATTTTGATTTAGATTGCCATTATTGCTTATTATGAATATGATATCTAGAAAATAGATGTAAAGATAGCATTCCTTAATGAAAAATTATTAGAGGAAGTGTATAGACACAACTTGAAGGTTTTACATTAAAAAAAGGCAATCAGGTTTGCAAGCTTTAAAGATCTATCTATGGATTGAAGCAAGCATCTAGGAGCTAGAACATCCATTTTTATGAAATAATCAAAGAGTTTAGTTTCAAAAAAAAAAAAGGATGAATCGTGTGTTTCAAAGATGGTTAGAAGGAGTGCAATCATTTTCCTTGTGTTCAATGTAGATGACATACTACTAATAGGAAATGATGTCTCTATCCTCTAGTTAGTTAAGATTTAGCTGAGTAGGCAATTCTCTATAAAGACCTTAGAGAAGCAACTTGCATCTTAGGGATAAGGATCTATAGAAATAAATCCAAAAGCTTGCTTGGTCTTTCACAATCTACGTATATAGACAGGATGCTAAAAAGGTTTAGTATGGATCTCTCTAAGAAAGGTTATATTCTTATGTTGCATGGAAAACACCTTTCTTGATCTATGTCTCCTAAGACATAAGAGGAGAGAGAGTGTATAAGTAGGATCTCATATGCTTCAGTTATAAAATCTACAATGTATGCAATGTTATGTGTGGGGACTTGATGTAAAATTTACTTTAAGTGTCATGAGCATATTCCAATTTATTTATGGAGAGGAATATTAGGTGGCTGTAATGAATATCCTTAAGTATTTAAGAAGGACTAAAGATCTATTTCTGATTTATGAAGAAAAAGATCTACAGGTTAGTAGGGGTACTGATGCTAGCTTCCAATCTAATAAGGATGATTGTAAATAATAATCCAAATACATATACATTATGTGTAGAGGAGTAATTATTTAGAAGAGTTCCAAATAGGATACAACTAGGGATTTTACCATTGAAGCAAATTATATGGCAGCTTTTGATTTAGCTAAGGAAGCCATATGGATTAAGAAGTTCATTGCAGAACTTGGATGGTTGATACAATACCACTATATTATGATAACAATTAGGTTACTATCCAAGCTTGTGAACCACAGTCTCATTAATGATCCAAACATGTTTTTTGGCACTACCATCTGATTAGGGAGATCATCGGTAGATAGGATGTGAAAATTGAAAAGGTCATTATAGATTAGAATATAGTTGACCCTTCCAAAAAGGCATAATCATAAGGAAAGTTTGATCAACATGTAAATGCAATGGATATTAAGTACATGGGTGATTGGTTTTGTGCAAGTGGGAGATTGTTAGAAGTATGCCCTATTGCTTATGTAATAGGGTAGTATTCATCTATTTAAACCTTGTGAAATCATACCATAAGGCATTTCTCATTATATCATGGTACTTTTGTAATGCTCGTAAATCGATGTTATGAGAAAAATACCTCCAAAGCTTGGAAATAGTGTCTTATAGACTCATGTATAGAATGTATCATGGACTCATACATAGTGGAAACAAAATAGCCATGGAACCTTAAAAAAGGTTGAAACATCAAAAAATAAAAAAATAAAAATTTTTATATTAGAGGTAATCATAGAATAAGAATTTTTCAAAAATTCTCTATGCACTTCCAATATAAAGCTTTCCTTTTCTTTTGCTCTTTTCATTGGGTTTTCATAAACAATGGTGATTCATAGTTGGGAGTATATAATGGATGTAAGTTGAGGCTCTATGAATAGTACCACCAAGGCTCAAAAAGTGTGCTCGGAGAGCTACGTCACCTTCATGAGGATCAAGGCACGGTGTACTAGTTATGAAACTTTGATTGGCCGTAAAATGATAAAAATGACTTAATTTAAAAATTTAACAGAACCAATAAATTATTTTAGGCCAAAATCTAGTGGGTTGTAGGTTCAGATAGATTTGGGTCGAGAATGACTCGGGTTGTGCTCAAGAGAACTTGAAAATGCCATACTCTAAAGGTCAAAAATTCCACTGAGGCAATTGGTGAAGGAATTTTGAAATTTTAAGGTTGTTTGCTATTTTTCCTAAATTTTGTGATTTGTATTTAAACCGAGGCAGTTAGTTGATTGTCTTACTGATGGAATTTGGCCGTGAAATTTTATGAGGGCCTAAATAGGCTTAATCAAGGATTTTAAAAGCAAGCATAGTGATTTTTAGAGGTTTGAGTGAATTTTAAAAATTTCTCAAAGTTTCAATCGAAATCGAGCATTTTTAAGGTGCTTGGATGACACGTGTCACCACCCAAGCTGCCTATGTCCACCATATAAATACCCCCTCTCAAGCTATATCATAATCCACTGGGCAAATTCCACTTTCACCACTTCCTTCTCCATATTCTCCCATCTCTAGTCGATGCCTTGCCAGCTAGAATTTCGTATTTTTGCCACCTAACCACAACTAAATGGCCACTATTTTTACACTAGAAATTTTATTAATGAGTTAAGAATCAGTCATTAAAGGTTTGGGAAGCCATAGACTAGCATAGAAGTCAGTAAAATTCAAGAAATCCTAAGTGTACACAAAAAAGGGGGGCTGGAATTCAAGTGTTCTATAAGTGAGTTTCTTCAATTTTTAATTTTTTCCTAGGGGATTTCATTATTCTAAGGGTGCCTATAATCTTCAATTTTCATTTGGATGTCCATAGCATTTCTTAGGATTTTTCTAAGACTTGTA
>CANXYI010939220.1:0-16880 GCA_948208565.1 Hura crepitans | reverse complement strand
TGACCAACTCTATATAAAAAATGCTATGATTTTGTGCTTGTGGTTTCAAGTTATTAGATTACAATGCCCACCACTTTAACCACTTATGTTAAATCACATTCTAGTCTATTGCATATAGCATTACTATATATCACAAAGTTTTAATCAGATATCGAAGGAATAATATAGAATCATTAGTCAATATAGCTTTGAGTTGATTGATAATAACCTGACACTCTTTTACCCACCCAAGTTTCACTTTCTCCCTCAACCAACTTGCGAAGGGGCTACCACCAATAAGAAGCTTTTAACAATCTGCTATAATATCCAATTGAACTGTAACTCTAGTGGCATCCTTTATTAAACTCCCCTTTGCTATTAGTTTTATTTTCTTAGTGTTCATTGCTAATCTATTTAACGAAGGGTACATACTCTTAAAATTGATGTCTCTTACAAAATCAATTACCAACTGATAAAATCACATGAAAATCCTCACTTCTAGAGATCCTTATTTACCATATCTGTGTGTTTAACTCATGAGGAATCTTAAACATTACTATATACCCTCTTATCAACTGTAATAGAGTTATCTCAAGTATCAAAGTTCTAGTGTATATGTGTACAAATAATGGTATGTACTTACTCCTAGCACACATTGTAAAATTATTGACATGCTCTAATACCACTCTTATAACAGCCCCAAACTAAGCCAAACTCATTGTACAACATAAAGATATTTTATAGACACTCAGACAACCTCTCACTACAATTACCTATTAATCCTTATTATATAGTATCTTTAAAATGCTTGAAAAACAACTTCTCATAAAAATGGATATATAGCCTAATTTTATTCCCTAACTTGGGCAATATATCATATAGCACACTTGCATTTTCTAGTCAGAGAACCTAAAAGAATTATCACTTATAACACTTAAAGACATAACTAAACCACCTCTTCTAGGTGGGATAGTCTAGTGGGTTTGTTCAAAACACTTGTAATACTCGTGAATCTCAGTTTCATGAACAGTGTTCCCAAGGCATGAATAGTATCTCCTAGGACACCGAGGCACCTTATAATGTCTAGAAGGGGGAAGTACTAGTCATAAAACTTTAATAAGCAAAAAAATGAGAAAAATGAAATAATTAAAACTTTTACCAGAACCAATAAATCATTTTAGGCTAAGAATAAGTGAATAGTGACCTTAGTTGGGATCGTGCCAGGAATTGTCCCGGATATGCTCGAATGGACCTGAAAATATCATATCCTAAAGGTAAAAATTCCAATGAGTATATTGGTGAAGTAATTTTAATTTTTTGAAGTCATTTGATATTTATTTAGAATTTCTTAATTACACGAGTGAATAGTAACTTAAGTTGTCTTTAGAGTTTTCACCTAAGATTTTACAGGGCCCTTAATGGGCATTATCAAGAATTTTTGGCACCAAAATCATGATTTTTAGAGGTCTTGAAAAATTATTTTGAATTTTTAAAGTTTAAAAGAAAATCAAATGAAAACAGACCGTCGGATCAACACATGGCTTGTTTTGAACCGTCCACCGACTTAATATAAAAGGCCTTATCCATCATCTTCCTCCTCCTACCTCTAAAGCTGATGCCACCCTCCATTTTTTTCATCTCTCTTAAATTAAAAGCTAATCTATCAAAATTTATATGGTTCTCTGCTTACACAGTCTCTTAAAGCCTCTCCCACTGATAAATTATTGAAATAGAGGCTTAAATTAGAGAAATTGACCCTTGGTGAATAATGTCAAAATTTTGTGTAATTGTTTTTGTTCTATTTTTTTATTTTTGTTTTAGGTAGCCCTATGTAATCTAAGATTAACCATTTTATTAGTTCTCAAAATGGAGTTATGTATGATTTTTGGGAATTTTCTAAAACACTAAATGGTGTATATTTATAAGAAAGGAAGAAAGGCTTAGAGAGGAGAAGCAACCAAGGGCTTAAAGTGGTGAATTAGGGTGTTTTAACACCTTAGATATGTGAATTTAGTGTGATTATGTATGTGCATGATTTGATGTGTGAAAGTGTGTATAGAAGTGACATTGTGTATGTATTAAGGTATAATGCTTATGTAATTATGTTAATGTCATTATGAGAAACCTATATGTATGATTAATGGATGAGAAATAGATATACAAGTATGTGTTTGTGGTATCACTGAATGGTGCACATGAAGAGGATGTTAGTATGCAAGCATGTTTAAAGAGAATTAGTGATACATTTAGGTTAAAAAGTAAGCATAAAAAATGTTTATAATGTGGGATTTATAAAGGGAAATAGTGGTGAGTAATAATGCATGACATAGCCTAAATTATGGTAATATATAAAGGCATGCACATGGGTTTGAATGATGAATAATGGTAACTAGAGTAAGGCATGAAATGGCTAAGTGCATAGAAGTGAATTAGGTGAAGTAATACAAGTAAATAAAATCCTAAGTACTGATGGTATTAATCATACTAAGTGGTAATGTTAGTAATGGTAATAATTTAGGGGATTGATGCAATTGTGATGGATTGTATGAGAATAATGGTTTAAGAATTAAGGTCATAGAAATGACCAAATAAAAGGGTAATATAATAGTGACAATATATCATAATAGGTGGTTATATAACAATGAAATTGTACACGTAATTATGATAACATTAAGCAATGTTATGATTGGAGATGAATGACCTGTAACTGTATAAATAAATATGTAATTAGAGTTGGCCCACATCAATTAGACACCTACTGGATGGGTTGATTAGTTAGCTAGGGAATTAGAAACTGCTAGGGGTTTTGGTCCTTTTGTGCCATTGCCTATGTACATGTGATGGCGAGTGCAGCTGTCAAGGTTTAGATAAAGAGCCCTACACACCTGAGTATTAGGAGGTCCATATAGGATAATCACTACTTACCCATATTTGTTATTGATTTGGGAGGTCCCATAGGGCTAATCCCTACTATCCCTGCTATTGGGAGGTTATCTAGGACTAATCCTTACCACTCTAATTTGGGAGGTTAACATAAATTGATCCTTGCTATTGGATGGAGTTGGATAGGTGCAGCTACCGAGGTCCAAAATGTAGGCCACTGCAAAATATAGATCTTGCTATCCAATGTCTTAAGTATAGTAGTTCCTCTATGGGCCTTAAATGGAATAAAGGAAATAAATACAAATAATATGAACAGTTATAGCTTTATGACACTTCTGACTTAATTAAGAATAAGGAAACATAATCGGGTATTTGAAATAGACTGTGAGACACATTGAATTATGAATTATAGGATAGGCTACTAAATGATAGAATTATAATTAAATGAACATGTATGGTCACATAACTTGCATGATGTGTGCTTATTTCATGATTGTATTGTTGAAACATATATATTACATTAAATTCACCACTGGGTTTTTACCTAGCGCATTAGTGTTTCGATGGGCTAGTAGAAGATTTTAAGGAGTTGTCTAGCCTCAATACTACAATGTAGCTAACAAACACTGAAGGGCTATAATTTTTATATATTTCCATATGCATAGAAGTAGGGCACACACACACACACACACACACACACACACACACACACACACACACACACACATATATATATATATATATATAAGGTTTTGGACCTAGGATAGTAAAATGGTTAGACTTGTATTTTGATACATTGTGACTAGTAAATTATAAACTAGAGATGTAAAATGAATGTATATGTATATGTGTCTAATTAGTTGTATGTTGAGACCCTGTATTATCTATATTATGACATAAGAGATTAATTGGAGGACTATATGGGTCCATGAGATGAAAGTTATGTTGATGATTGATATAAAAGTGTTTTATATAGGTTTAAAGTTTTAGTTTTTCACTCGGGTAGCCGTTATGCTGCCTAAATTTCTGTAAACTGGATAAATATGGAAGAAAATGGCTTTAGGAATATATTATAATCATGATAAGAATACTAATAAGGAAACTAAACTAAAATAACCTCGAATTCAATATTGGGTCATGTGGACAGGAAAAGTTAAATGAATACCGACTAGGTAGATTCAGGATAAGTGACCTTCGAGAAGTTGCATCCCTTATTGGGTTTCATCTAGGATTTAGTAAGAGGTGTTGCATTTGGTGGTATTAAAGCTAGGTTTAGGTGTTCTTAGGCATAGTATGCATGAGTTCCTTGTCCTAAGATCCTGTGTCTAATAAAGCTACATTGTGTGAGGCTAATTGTTTGTTCTGTTGTAGTAAACCACGATAAGTGAACGGACCCCACTAGAGTAGAGGGAAGTGGAGTTAAGTCATGGCCCAACAATGATTCATGGATAAGAGGTAGGTGCAGCCATGCTAGTGCCAAGTCATATAACTCAATAGGTGCTAACATAGGCATAAGCCATACCAGTACTACTACAATAGATTATGGAATTGTCGAGCCATACTATTGTAGTTGCTACTCTACCACCGCCACCACTAGCTACAACACAACCCCACAACCACTAGCATTATAAAATGCATACCTCAAGAGGGTAAAGAAGATAAGGGCTTAGATTTTTGAAGAATAGCTGAGGATGATACTGCTAGGGCTAAATATTGGTTGGAATAGACAAGTAAGATTCTATAGTAGCTAGAGTGTACCCCAAAGGAGAACTTAAAGTATGCCACCTCACTCCTCCTAGAAGAAGCTTTCCACTAGTAGGACACCACATGAAAGAGAAAGTCTATAATAGATCTTACATGGACTTCTTCCTCCTAGAATATGGGAGAGGTATATATTAGAGACATACCTAGATAAGAAGAGATAAGAGTTCTTGGACTTGAAACATAGGTAGAGATCTATGTCAGAATACGAGAAAGACTTCACTCATTTGAGTAGATATGCAGAGAAATTAGTATTGATTGAGGACTAGCAATGTTAGAGGTTCGAAAAGGGCCTTAATATGGAGCTGAGGATACAAATTGCAACTAGTAAGATTCAAGAATTCTCTTCCTTAGTGTCAAGAGGAGATGGTGAAAGAGAAAAGAGAGCTTTTCTAGAAAAAGAGGCCTTTCACTGCAGACTAAACTAGCTCAGCACCTAATATAGGCAAGAAGTAAAAAAGTTCTCAGGCCTTACAGTAGTATTAGAGCAAGGCCAGATATAGAGGTCATGTTAGGCATCTCAATATAGGCCTCAACCTTTACAGCAAGCCACTAATGCCTTAATATCTACAATAAGGAGTACACCTTTAATGTTTCTGTAATGACCTGAAAATCCTAACTCTCATGAATAATAGTTTACGGGGTGAATAGTACTTCCCGAAACTTAAGTCACACTAAGTATACCAACGAGGAGTATTAATTATGAGAAAATTTTTTGGCAAAGTTTGAAGCCAATTTGAAGCCGTTTGGATGGTTAAAAATGCTAAACAAGATTTTTAGGGTAGTGTCTTTTGAATAGTGCTGTAGGCAAAGCTGAATCATAAAATAATTCAAAAGTTCCTCAAAATAATATGAAAATAATACAACATGATACTTGAAAATTCCAAATATACCATTGGCTTTGGAATCAAAATTTTTAGCTATCAAAAAGTATTTTTACAGAGTTTTTGGCTAAGGAAAAATACTAATTTTTCAGTTTTCTTCATCTTGCGAGCTTGATTATTTTAGTAACTATGGGATTTATATTTATCTAATTTTTGAAACCCATTTTAAGGAAATTTGTTCATTCTAGAGGGGAGAAAAATTATGAAAATACAATAAAAATAGTTTTTGAAAAAACTACAAATACCTAAGAAAATTCATTTTCCCTTTATTTCTTTTCTTTTCCTTCTCTTCCTCTCCTCCTTTCCCTTTCAAACCTGCCACTCTCCGTCTCTATTTTTCTTCTCTTTTTTCTTTTTTATCCTTTACATCTACTCTAAAAATGGTTTTTGAGTGGTACGGTGTCTTGAGACGGAGCTATAGACACCATGATCCCCTCGTTTGGTGGAGAATCTCGGGAGGAATCGGGATTTCCCTCCTAAGGTGAATAGTGACCAAGTCACTATCAAGTAATTTTCTTTCAATTCTAATATTTTTTCTAGACCCTATGGGTGCTTAAAAGTGCATGTGTATGCTTGTTTTATTTTTTAGAGCTATATATGATTTTTCATTATTTTTCTAAAATGAAACCTATTTGAATTTGTATGTGAGAATTTGAACTAAGCTTTTCAAGGTAAGGAGAAGGCCTAAGATAGCTACAGGTGTACCTGATGACTATTTTTGGTACGTGTAATCACTTTAAAATTAAAGATAATCCATGGAAATTCAAATTGTGCATTTATGGCTATTGGAAGTTAAATGCACGAGTTAATTAAATATTGATGAATAATGATGTTAAATGATATAAATATGTATTATGGATGATGTATGAGTGGCATATAGATACTGAATGCTTTATTTAGGCTAGGTGCATGAATTATGTGCTAAGTTTACCTAAAATGAATGTTTATGTAATGTATGGTGAAAAATAGTGCAAATGCCATTGTGCATGCTTACATGTGATGAGATGAACATGTGTGTGCTTATAGTAATGGCCAAATACTTTAAATGTGTATATGACATGTTTAGATGCTTTTGTGGCCTAAAATGAATATGAGAGCATGTATAGAGAAAATGGCATAAATGCATTTGTGAGTGGTTTAACATGTTTAAATGTATAAGTGTGTATGTGAGAGTGGCCAAATGCCACCGTTACTTGCATATGGATTTTTGAGGCTTTATATGTCTTATATCGATAAATGCCAACATTATATGTAAATGGTGTGTTAATGTAAGATGTGGTTTTTATCTGATTATTTGATGCATTATGCATTATAAGGCATGAATGCACGATAATGATAAGGATTAAATGTGCTTGACATGAGAAGTGCGTGTATGACATATGTTATGGCCTTATAAGTCCTAGTGATGCTTAAAATTACATATTGATGTATTAATTACAACTACAATACATAGATGTGTTTTCTGACATTGTTATGTGTTAATAAAGCTATTAAAGAGTTCTACACATACATTGAAGGCCTTGTACCTAAGTGGGCCGAATAATGCATCAGTTTAAGTATGAGAATTCATGTGATGCTATATGTTAATGTTTTGAACTATTACACCTAGGTGATGTGATCTTTTGGTAGTAATGAGCTTATGTAAGCCTAAGTTGGCTACATGATGTGATTATATTGTTTATGCTATGGGCATATATTTTGAGGCCTTGCTAATGTGCAAAATGGCTAATGAGGAAAATTATGTGATAATATGGTGTAAAATGTATAAATGGTTAAAATGACATAATATGATGAGTTTAATGATGCCTATATAGTTAGACAACTTAGTTTTGATAGGTTAACCTGTCAACTAGGATTTTTAGTAGATGTTAGCTTACCTTTAAGTATGAGACCTATGGGGTCACTAATTTACATATCGATGGATATGAGTGCTTATGAGCTAATGTTTTTACATACCGACAGATGCAAGTACCTATAGGCTAATGTTTTTGCATATCTCTGAATGAGAGAGTCAAAGGGCTAATGTCTATGTCCTTTAGATGTGAGTGCCTATGGGCCAATGTCTATGTACCTATGAGTGTAAGAGCCTTCAAGCTAATGATATCTATTATCTAGCCTTGGATAGTTATCTCTTTAATATGGGCATTTGTTAAACAATTTAAAGACTTTAAGATGATGAAGTGGCATAAAGATGTTTAAGAAACTGAAATTTGATTAATGTATGGCTACAAGGCTATAACATGTAATGTTTGTTATTAAGCTTTCTATATGTGCTTATATGCATATGTGCTTATTATGAGGAGATAAATGCACATGTTAAGCTTATGGCTCATTTTAATTATGTTGATGATAGTTAAGCTATGTGTATGGACATTATGTAGCATATGTATATTTCTTGACATGCATGTGTATTGAAAATGCTTATTTGCTTATGAACTATATTGTATGCTTTTTATTGATAGCATGTCATAATATTAAAATGAAATGAACAATTGCATGATATGATTAGCACATTCATGTTAAAGTGATTACACTATTAAGCAAAGGCTTAATGCATTGCTGTTGTTTGTGATGAGTAGGTAATTAAGCAGCAGATTAGAGCCAAAGCTTCTACCCCATTAGAGAACATGAAGACTACCTAGTTTTGGGTTTTTTTTTCTCTTTGTAAAATAGTCATGATGTAAATGTAATAGAAGTGTTCTTGTGATTCCAGAGGGATTAGGCCTAATTTATAAACATGGGTCCATTTTGTAACTTAAACTATATTTATTTCAAAAGCTTTATATTTCTTGCAAGACTTATATGATATCTCTAGATGTTGCATGTGAGAATGTTGCTTGTGATGAGCTTGAGGCTCTATGTTGTTTTAATGATGATTGGAGGGTCAAAAGGACCCAGTTGGAGTTGTGCTATGTTGTATGATGTTTTAAAAGTGTTTTTAATAGGTTTACTATTTTGGAAAGTGTCTCGATACAGTTATTATGCTACCAAATCTTCAACATGATGACATCATTAATTACCTTGTAAAGCATGCCAAAATGGCTTTTGGTGTTTTTACAACTCCCTGAGTTAAGAAATCATTTAATTAATAAAAGTTTTAATTTAGTAGGTTTTATGGGTAGTGAAATCAGATATTGGTATGCATTCATGCTCTCTCTTTGGTCCAGTGTATGAGATGAGTAGAGGGTGTCATAGTTTGGGACATGTAATAGGAAACACTAGGAACCCTGTTTGTAGATTAAGAGGGGAGAATTATTTATATGTAGAGCTAAAGATCATTACCAGAGGGATTACCTTAAGAAGTAAACATATGCTACCCAAAGCAAGAATGACAAGCTAGGTACCAATTAGAGAATCAGGTTAAAGGCTCGAGCACCAACTTACCAGTACATCATCCGAGCTCATGAGAAAGCTAAGGTACACGATGTCATTGCAAGTATATTCTTATTATTTGATAGACCTATCTTAGCATTGATAGATCTAAGATTTAGTCATTCATGTACATGCACCATGCATGCATGAGGTAGGGATTTAGAACCTGAACCCATAGATCTAGACATCCTAATTAGGAATCTGATTGGGTAGAGTGCAACAATAAATAGAGTATACATACATTATCCTCTAGTAATTCAAGAGCAAGTGTTCTTAACTGACCTTATTGAACTTCATTTCAAAGAATTTGATGTTATTTTAGATATGGATTAGTTATTTAAACATGAGGTAGAAGCTGATTGTGAGAAAAAAAAGGGTTACCCTCAAGACACCCAAGGGACATGAGATGATAGTAGTTAGTGGGTGGAATTTTTTATCCATTTTTATCTTAGCTGTAATAGCTAGGCGACTAATCCAAAAGGGATGTAAAGCTTATCTCGCCTATGTAGTGGATGCAAACAATATAGAACTAAGCTTTAACTAGATGCTAGTAATGTCAGACTTCCTTGATGTGTCTCCAGATGAACTTCTAGGATTACCACCACATTGAGAGCTTGACTTTGAAATTGAGGTATATCCTAGCACTACTCTTGTATCCATTACTCTATATGAGATAGGACCAATAAAATTAAGAGAGTTAAAGGTGCAATTATAGGAATTACTAGACAAGGCCTTCATTAGGTCGAGTACTTCACCACGAGGAGCACTAGTAGTGTTGTTTGTGAAAAAGATTTATAGGTCACTATGGTTATGTGTTGAGTATAGGTAGTTGAACAAGGTGACGATCAAGAACAAATATCTGTTGCTTAGAATTAATGATCTCTTTGACTAGCTTTAAGAAGCTAGTGTGTTTTCTAAGATTGACTTGAGATCAGGGTATGACCAGTTGAGAATTAAGGAATCTGACATCCTGAAGACCACTTTCCAAATTAGATCCGAGCATTATGAATTCTTAGTGATGCCATTTAAGCTTATCAATGCCCTATGAATTGAATCTTTAAGCCATATTTGGAGCATTTTATCATAGTCTTTATTGCTGACATCTTGGTGTATTCCAAGAGTAGAGTGGGACATGAGTAGCATTTGAGAATTGTGTTACAAACTCTAAAGGAGAAATTGTTATATGCAAAACTGAATAAGTGTGAATTTTGGTTGACTGAAGTACCCTTCTTAGGCTATATTGTTTTAGTAGATGGCACCAGGGTTGATCCTAAAAGGTTAAATCTATGTTAGAATGGAAACCTTATAAGAATGTGACTGAAATTCCAAGCTTCCTAGGACTGGCGAGTTATTATAGGAGATTTGTGAAGGGTTTCTCAATGATTGCATCTCCATTGACTAAATGGTTGTGAAAAGATGAGAGATTCATGTGGGATGACAAATGCTAGATAAGCTTTGATAGATTAAAGGCAATGTTAACTGAAGCTCTAATGCTTACTTAACCTAAACAAGGGAAGGATTATGTGATCTGTAGTGACATGTCCTATAATAGACTTATATGTGTTTTGTTAAAGAAGGCAAAAGTAGTAGCTTATGCCTCAAGGCAACTAAAGCCATATGAATAGAACTACCTAATGCATGATCAAGAATTGGCAGTTATTGTATTTGCCTTAAAAGTGTGGAGACATTACTTAAATGGTGAAAAGTGTTACATTTGCACAAACTAGAAAAGCTTAAAGTACCTCCTCATACAGAAAGAGTCGAACTTAAGGCAATGATAATAGATGGAACTAATAAAAGATTATAACTGTTTGATTGGCTATCACCCAAGGAAAGCAAATGTAGTAGCTGATGCCTTAAGTCATAAGTTTGTAGCATCTATGAAAGCAATGAATGCAAGAATGGAGTAAATTGATGGTAATACAATTTTAGCTGAATTACAAGTGAAACCTAACTTTAAGTAGTAGGTAAAAAAAGCATAATTGTGGGATGAGCATCTTATATAGATAGTGATTAAAGTTAAAAAGGGGAAGACTATAGAGTTTAAAGTCAAGGTAAATGGATGCTTATACTTCCATGACTGATTATGTGTACCTAAGGTGCAAGAAGTGAGAACACAGATCTTGAGGGAAGCACATGATGCTCTATATTCAATGTATATAAAAAGTATGAAGATGTACCAAGATTTGAAATCCCATTATTGGTGGCTGGGAATGAAGTGAGATATAGCAAATTATGTAGCTTGATGCATGACATGTCAATAGGTGAAAATAGAACATTAAGTTCCTTCTAGATTGCTACACCCTATAGCAATTTTGGAGTTTAAGTAGGAAAAAGTCGCCATGGATTTTGTCATGGGATTGCTGATGACCAGAAGTAAGTGTGATGCACTTTGGGTGATTAGGGATAGACTAAACATGACAACCCATTTTATCCCAATCTGAATGGACAAGTACTTGGATAAGCAAGCAGAATTTTCCATTGATAATATTATGAGATTTCAGAGAGTGCTAGTTGCCATTATTTCAAATTGAGACCCTCAATTCACTTTCAAATTTTAGAAGAAGTTGCAAGAAGCTTTGGGTACTTATCTAACCTTTAGCATAACATTTCACCCACAGACAAATGGGTAATCTGAATGGGTTTTATAGATATTGGAAGATATGCTACACAACTATGCTATTGAATTTAAAAGAAGCCTAGACTAATACTTATCGTTGGCTGAGTTTGCCTATAACAATAGCCATCAAGCTAGTTTAGGCATGGCTTCTTATGAGGCATTATATGGTAGAAGATGTAGAACTCCACTTTGTTAGGCTAAAGCAGGTGAGAATAAGCTTATGGGACCTAATTTGATCAGGGATGCTGAAGAGAATGTTAGAATTATAAGGGACAGATTAAAGCTTTCATGAATTTATAGAAGTCATATGCTGACTTAAAGCAAAAAGATATTGAATATAAGGTCCATAAAAGAGAGTTTATGAAAGTATCATTATCGAAGAAGATGCTTAGATTTAGAAAGAAAGGAAAATTGAGTTTGAGATTCATCGATCCATACAAGGTCACAAAACGTGTGGGATTAGTAGCTTACAGGCTAACCTTACCACCAAAATTACAGTAGATCTATGACGTTTTCCATATCTCAATGTTGAGAGGTTTGATCCTTCACATGTGATACTATAGAAGAGATTCGAGTGCAGCTAAACTTAAAGTAGTAAAAGAAGCCAGTGTAGATATTAGCCAGATAAGTCAAGGAATTGAGGAACAAATTTATTCCATTAGTGAAAGTGTTGTGGAAGGATCACAACATAGAGGAAGCCACATGAGAGAGCGAATAGCATATGAAAGCTTAGTATCCACATATATTCTCATTCGATAATTTTGAGGACAAAATTTCTTAAGAGGGGAAGGATTATAATGCCCATGAATCTCAGTTTCATAAATAGCACTCTCGAGGCATGAATAATGTCTCTCAGGACACTAGGACACCTTATTATGGCCAAAAAGGGGAAGTACTAGTCATAAAACTTTGACAGGCCAAAAAAAGAGGAAAATAAAATATTAAAACTTTTAGCAGAACAAATAAATCATTTTAGGCCAAGAACTAGTGAATAGTAACCTTAGTTGGGATTATGCTGAGAATGGCTTAGGATGTGCCTAGATGGACCTAAAAATATCATACACTGATGGCCAAAAATTCCAATGAGTCTATTTGTGAAGGAATTTTAATTTTCTTAGGTTGTTTGATCTTTATTTATAATTCTTAATTATGTGAGTGAATAGTAACTCTAGTTCCTTTGGAGTTTTGACCTAAGATTTTACAGCGCCTTTAATGGGCACTATCGAGAATTTTTGGCACTAAAGCCATGATTTTTAGAGGTCTTGAGAAATTATTTTGAATTTTTGAAGTTTAAAATCAAATTATAACAGACCATTGGATCAATATAAGGCACAATCCAGATCATCCGCCTACTTAATATAAAAGGCTTTTGCACATGTGGGGTGTTACATGTGCTAAAAGCCATCATCTTTCTCCTTTCACCTTTAAAGCCGATGCCACCCTCTATTCTCTCTCCTTCATCTATTTTCTTCTTTATCTCCCTCAAATCTAGCCTAAATCTATTAAAAGTTATATGGTTCTCTACCTCTATAGTCTCATAAAGCCTTTCCCATGAATAGATTATAGAAATAGAGGCTTAAATTAGAGAAATTAACACTTGGTCAATAGTGTCAAATTTGTGTGTTAGTGCTTTTATTCCATTTTTATTTTTATTTTAGGTAGCCCTATGTAATCTAAGATTAACCATGTGATTAGTTCTCAAATTAGAGTTATATAGGATTTTTAGGAATTTTCTAAAACCATAAATGGTGTATGTTTATAGGAAAGGAAGAATGGGCTGGAAAGGAGAAGTAATTAAGGGTTTAAAGTGGTGAATTATGGTGCTTTGACACCCTAGGTATGTGAATTTTGTGTGATTATGCATGTGCATGATTTGTTATGTGAAAATGTGTATGGAAGTGATATTATGTGTATATGTGTGTGTATTAAGCTATAATGCTTATGTAATTATGTTAATGTGATTATGAGTGTGACACCCCCTACAGGATTCCTGAAGAAAACCCAATAAGTAGTATACTTTCTACTAGGTCACCCATCCTAAAATTTCTCCCATGTTCATTTTTTTAACATTTACTTATTCTATAATATTTAATATAATTTGACTCCAAATTTATTTCTGTCTAATCTTATGCATTACTTAGGTCATACCATACCATTTATGCCAATATTGGCTAATTACAAGTTAGTCAAGTTTTCCTAAAATCGGGTAGTATAACAGTTGCTCGAGTCACTATCTAAAAATTTTAACCTATAAAAAAACACTTCTATAACTCATATTTACATTTCTTGGACCCTTCTGGTCCCTCAAATATCAACCTAATCATTGTCATTCTATCAAACATCAACATAGGCCTTAGGCCGTAACCAAATAATCACATATATAGAGCTTTAGCCTCATAAAACCATAGCATCAAGTAAAGGCAATTACACATTTAAAATAGTCTTGTGTAAACTTATTACAAAACATTTTCTATGACATATACAAAAACTTTTACATGGTACCCATTCCCTACCTATGTACATAAGTGCAAAACTGTATACTAAACATATAACAACCTTACTAACCTATCCTCTAAACCTTGACTGCATGCACTCTGAGGCTATTTGTAGGTTCTAGTTACCTGCGCACTAAAACTGGTTTGCTGAGTATATAATACTCAATGGTGAACTCAAGCATTTAAGACATGTCAAAAGGTTATCATGCATTTATGAAGTAATAATATCCATTTATTCTATCAGGTTATTATTCCAACAATTAAAAATACATTTTATCAAAAAGTCTATACTACCTTTGTGTATCTTTATTAATTATTCCTTCAAATAATATCTTAAAATTCCATAGTAATAGTTGCCATTATCAGTGACAATAGTAATTAGTTCAAACTCTTAGACCAATATTTAAATATTTCTATCAAATGACCAAAATACCCCTGCACTTGTCCATAACCATTTATAGCTCATGTAGTCATTTAAAACTCAGCTAAATTATGGATCTAAGCCATTTCTAGATATATTATTCAAATCATTTAAATTATTAGGGTAATAAATGTTATGTATATAAAGTTACCAAATTACCCTTATACTAGTTCATGTTAATAAACCATTTATTTAATCATTATAACCCAAGCAAATCACAGTTTTAAATCATTATTTAGAAATAGCATGCATAATTTTTACTAATCAAGCCAATGACTACTGCTCATGTAAATATTACCAAAATACCCTTAAGTACACCTTTTGTAGTATTATTTAGGTAATCATGCCTAATTATTAATTTTAAAACTTATTATCTCTAGTTTAATTCATATGTTGCTTATTTTACTAATTCACTTGGCCCGACTAGCAAGATAACACTAACATACACTGGACCTAGAGGGAATAAAAATAGTGTAGTGATCCATATTCTAGACCTCAACCGCTGCACCAGCTTGATTGAGTTATAGCACCCAAGGTGTAGTTAACATGATAGGGTCTATCTAATAGATTGGTCTATCTAATAGACTAGTACAATGGCCCTCTGGGACCTCAGCCACTGTACTAGCCTAATTAAGGATCAGTGATGGCATAACTAGGTCTACTTAGTAGATTGGTCTGTCTAACACTCTAGTGTAATGGTCCTCTAGGACACACATTGAATTACCTCTTCCTTTAGAAGAAGTCCCTCTTCTCTTGCATCATTTCTTCCATGTCATTTATAATTGCCCCCATCACTACAAAATCTATCTCTTTGGGGTTGCTATTTGTATTTTCAATTCTACATTCAACCCTATTAAAAATCTCTCGCATTTCTCTTCTTCTATACAATTTAGCTATTCTAATATTCTAGATATCTTATCTAGCCAGTACTCAACTCTAGCAGCATCATTCTCTTTCCTTCTAAGAAAATTAATAGCTCATATTACTTTAACCTTTCTAAAGGTATTTTTCTATAAAGGAGCTAGTGGTGGAGGTGGAGATGGATTAGCAGCCGTGGTATTATGTTTGAGCAAAATAACATCCTGTTATACCAAAATTAGAGATACTTCTATCTGCTGTTAGTTAAACACTTTTGGCTATGGCTATTGTGTAGCATCATTGAGTTCAGGTAATGATGCATTGCCTACCACTTGTATAATAGTAGGGCAAAACTAGGCACATCCTCAGTCCCTCCTTTAGGTACCAAATCAACCATGTCTTTATTTCAAAAAGACCAGCCGATCAACCTTGTGTAGTGTGATAATTTAGAGGAATATAACTTTAGATAGCTGAACTCATGTACACTATCTAAGAACATTAAACTTAGGCTTTGATACCACTAAATGTGACACCCCCTACTAGATTCTTGAAGAAAACCCAGTAAGCGATGCACTTTTCACTCGGTCACCATCCTAAAATGTCTCACATGTTCATTCTTTTAACTTTTACTTAATCTATAATATTTAATTCTATCTGACTCCAATTTTATTTGTCTGAACTTATAAATTACATAGGGTTATACCATATCATTCATGCCAATATTGGCCAATTACAGGTTAATCAAGTTTTCCTAAAACCCGGTAGCATAACAATTGCTCAGGTCACTATCCAAATATTTGAACCTATAAAAAAACACTTTTATAACTTATATTCACATCTCTTAGATCCTTCTAGTCCTCCAGATATCAACCTAATCATCATCATTCTATCAAACATCAACATAGGCCTCAAGCCATAACTAAATAATCATAGATATAGAGCCTTAGGCTTATAAACCATATCATTAAGTAAAGGCAAGCACAATTTAAATTAGTCTAGTGTAAACTTATTATAAAACACTATCTATGACATATACAAAACCTTTTATATGGTACCCATTCCCCACTTATGTACATGAGTGCCAAATTGTATACTAAACATATAGCAACCTTACTAACATGTCCTCTGAGCCTAAATTGCATGCACTCCGAGGCTGTCTACAAGTTCTAATTACCTATGCACCAAAATTGTTATGCTGAGTATATAATACTCAATGGTGAACTCAAGCATTTAAGACATGTCAAAAGGTTATCATACATTTATATAGTAATAATATCCATTTATTTAGCTAGGTTATTATTCCAGCAATTAAAAATATAATTTATCAAAAAGACCACACTACCCTTGTGTATCTCTATTAATTATTCTTTTGCATAATATCTTAAAATTCCATATCTTATTAACTGTTGCCATTATTAGTGATATAATAATTAGTTCAAACTCTTAGACCAACATTTTAATATTTTTATCAAATGACTAGAATACCCCGACACTTGTCCATAACCATTTTATAGCTCATGTGGTCATTTAAAACTTTGCTAA
The DNA here is from genome assembly GCA_948208565.1 of Hura crepitans. Classification (NCBI taxonomy): domain Eukaryota; kingdom Viridiplantae; phylum Streptophyta; class Magnoliopsida; order Malpighiales; family Euphorbiaceae; genus Hura; species Hura crepitans. Next base: position 65 of record CANXYI010939220.1, on the reverse strand, counting down.
ATTATGGATCTAAGCCATTTCTAGATATATTATTCAAATTATTTAAATTATCAGGGTAGTACATG
>CANXYI010939198.1:0-13607 GCA_948208565.1 Hura crepitans | reverse complement strand
AGACAGATAAAATTTTTATCTTATACTTTAAAATTTTAAGACTAGTATAGCTACTTTTTAGCTCTACCGGGTAAAATTCAAAAATAATTTTTAGGTCGATTATGATCAAAGCTCAAAGTGTCTTATGGTGTGATTTATCATGGCATTTCCACTTTAAAACTTAATACTTTCTAGTTGGTTCAGGTAGAGGTCAACTAGACATTTATAGGTCATTTTGACCACTTTTGGAAATTTAGTTTTCGAGGACTATTTTAGGTCCAATTTTATTTCAGTTTCACCTTTTTTTTAATCTATTACTAGGCACTAGGCCAATTAAAACTGGGCCAAGTCCGTAGCCAAAATGTAGGCAATAAAGCCAACTGAAACTAGGCCAACTCTATGGCTAAAATCTAGGCACCATGCCACTATTAATAAGCCAAATCCATGGCCAAAAAGTAAATCAATTCTAGCCTTTTAGAGGCATAAGGAATGTTTACTTTCTAGCTCAATTAAAGCCACTTTTAAGTTATTATTTTAAGCTTTAAATATATGTTTTAGTTTAACTTTTTGTAGCCAATTCAAGGCATATTTCCTAGGTGTATATTGCCATTTTAGTAAGTCACCTACTTATCTAATTCCATAGCCATATCTTGCAAACCTATTAGGCATTTCTACTCTTTTAACTACTACTTTACTCAACTTGCAAATTCATGCCAACATGCCATACATAGCCCTCGAATACTCAATATAAATGAACTTAATTTCCATTCCTCGATGCAACGTAACATTATTCAATCCAATTCACATGTCATAACTTAAAATATGGGCATAACATCAATTTAAGCCATTATAACAAAAGCATGAAAGAACAATCTCAAGAACTACCCATGGTAGCTCATGGCCATAAGCACAAATACATTTTCCATGGTGAATTCCACACCCAACCTTTCATAAAACACACTTTAGCATGCCAAGCATAAATTAGATCACTCCTAGGTAGCAAAATACTCATTCAAACTACCTCAACAATAAATTCTAGTGAGAACTTTTAAGCCAATTATGCAACTACTCACAAACTCTATTCACAATTCTACCAAAACATAAGGTGTTCAACATCACCAAAGGGAAATTCAAGCTAATATACAACTATTCCAGCCATCTAAATCCCAAATTCACTAACCTAAGCACCCATACAAATGAGAAAAAAAGGCTATAAATTCACTTACATGCCACTTTGAAGATGCCATCCTCATCTCCACTCTTGTTGCCTGCCCATTTCAAACTTCCATGGTACTTTTGTTCTTCCTTCGTAAGCCACCATTTGCCATCCAATGGCTACCAATGCATCATACACACACACACACACACACACACACATATCTTAGCTATGATTTAGCATTAAGAATCACTAAAAGTCAAAGGAATGAAGAAGATATAGCCAAGAACTCACCTCATATACACAATTCTGGACTGTTCTAAGTTTATTCCCTTCTTTGATTTTTTTCTCCCAAATGGAAACTCCTTTTGGCTCGATTCTTTTTCCTAGTTGTGCCTAACATCTAGAGGAAATTTTGGCCACCAAAATCAACCCATTTTGGACATCGGAGCAAAAACTTATGGCTTGAATACTATAAAGATGGTGTCGGCAACTCAACAGAAAAGGGGAAAATTGCCTTTAATTCTTTACAAGTGGAAATCCACTTATCATGGCCTATTTGCCACATGGCAAGTGGCCTAAGACATTTGGCACTACTATGGGCCCTATTTTGACACCTCAACCTTGTCCCGATAATTCCCAAACCATCCTAGATTTTTGGGAAACTTTAAAAATTCATTAAAATTAACTCAGACCTCTAAAAATTACACCGTTTATTTTAAAATTCCTATTTTAATCCCCTCTACTTGCTCATAAATTTGCATGGCCCAATTCCACCGATAGGGCAATTTTTAGACTGCCTCGATTTGTATGCCAACCTTAAAAATTATGAGATTTTGCAAACGACCTCTAATTTCAAAAATTCTTTCACCATTAGACTCAGTGTAATTTTCTAGCTTTAAGGTTTGATATTTTCAAGTCTGTCTGGGCACATCTCGAGCTAGTCTTGGCCCAAAAAATTTTTATTTGCTTGATCAGTAGCTTACAGCTCGAAATGAATTTTTGGTTATGCTAAATCTTTTTTATTTTGCCTTTTTCATCTAGTTAAGGCCCCTTAAAGTTTCATGACTTATGCCACTGGCTCGATCTATGTGCAAGTAACTCGGCACAACGGGTGCACTCCTTGGACCTTTTGGCACTATTCCTAGAGCCTTAAAATGTGAGCGTTATATTTCTTCCCCTTTTAATAAAATTTCATCCTCAAAATTACTTGAAGTAAATAAAATAGTATATTGAGCTCCCATTTGCTCATCTAGCTCTCATGTAGCTTCCTTTATACTTTTATACCTCTATAGCATTGTAACAGTGGTATGGACTCATCTCTGCAATTACCTCATTTCATGAGCCATAACTTACACTATTTCTTAGACATAACTTATATCTAGCTATAATTCCATAGCTGTCATCTAACTCTTATGTAACTAGTCTAATATGTACCCTATGCATATGAAACATAAAAACTCTGTGTTTACTATAGCTCAAGTGGTAATACAAGCCTATGTGCTAGAGGTCTTGACCTTATTAGTACCCCTGTAGGGTCTGATAACTTGGGACTCACTTACCTTCTTCTCAAATCTTTGTACCTGTTTATAGCCTTTTTCTGATTCATTTCACTTTTTTTTAACCTCTTTAATCAAGTCTACTTTGAAGACTTTCTGTCTCAAATCTCACTTCAATATGAAAAGCCCTACATTATATATCATATAATACCTTATAGGATTCTATTTCTAAACTAAACTGATTACTATTATCATAAGCATTCTCTACCAAAAACATGTACATGTATCAAATAATCATAAGCTTACTAGTATTGTCTCACAACATGTGATCAACTATCTGCATCACCCTCTCTAACGATCCATTAGATTGAGGATAACAAACTAAGTGATGAGCTAGTCTAGTACCTAAAGCAGCTTATAGCTTTTACCATGGCCTGACAATAAAATAAAATCCCTATCCAAATGATAATCACTAGCAGAACATGAAATCTAATGGCTTATCACCATATAATCTAGCCAATCTACTTAAAAACTAACCCATCCTGACCGGGTAACTTAGACTGTTTTGACTATCTATCAACAACTATCCATACACCACTGTATTTACCTTTACTCAATAATGAACTCATTACAAAACTCAAGCTTAGTTTTTCTTATTATCACTTTGATATAGCTGTAGGATATAGCAATTCAGAAGGATTTTGATGCCTATCTTTTACCTGCTAGCATATCAAATATTGGGTATTATACCCCTACCACATTCTTTTCCATACCATGCCATCTAAAATTAAGATTCCCAAACTTGGATATTTCCTCGTAGAATACATGGACTGAGGAGACTCATATATTTTCATAAACATCTATTATCTAAATCCTCTATACAAAATGTACACAATCTGTTATGCTGAGTCTACTACTCACTTACTATTAATTGAGACCCTATGGTCTTCCCCTCTTCAACTTTGCTAATTATTTACTGGTCTCTCATTTGACTCTTTTCAATTTGCTATTTAAAACCTAACATTTCTTGCAATTTAACCACTAATGCCTCTTCTGAAATAGCTGGTAACCTGACATTCATAATCTCTTGAGGTCAACATAAATTTCCCTATACTTAGCATCTATCAGCACATTAACTTTTACTAGTAGGTAGTCAATTAGGGAGGTAAATCATGAATCAATTCTAACTAGCTTCTCTTTCTCGGTTCCCTCATTTTGAGTGAGGAATATTTCAACTCCAATAATTTGTACTTACATAGCATTCTTTTTATATTAATAATGCCATCATTTATTTCAACATAGCCACTATGATAACTAGCGCCAATTCAGGGGTAAGATAAACCTCTCATTATTGCTTTGACTATCTTATAGCATAAGGCTTTAACTTTCTACCAAACATTAACACTTAACAAACCCTTTAGTGAAGCATCTTTGCACATAACTGATTCCTTACCCTATTCATGTTGAATTAGGATAGGAACCTCTGTCAACCTCTATTTCAACTTTGCAAAACTCTCCTGATAGTGCTTATCCCACATAATTCTTATCTTCTTTCTAATTAGTCTAGTCAAAGCAGTAACAACAATGAAGGTCCTCTTACAAGTCCTATATAAGCTCAACTAAGCCCAGAAATTTTGTCATATTAGTTACATTCCTAGAATATTTCAATTCCAACACTACTTTGCCTTTACTGGGGCCAAATTTTGACTCCCTCTATTGAGACTGGGTGGTCTAAGGAGAAACTTCATTTGCCCAATTCATACTTATTAAGTTGAGCATACAACCATCTTTCTTCCAGGGTTCGTATCATAACCCTCAGATGCTTTTCATATTCTTTCTAGTTCCCAGAATACCTTAAAAGGTCATCTAAGAACACTTTACCACTAGCCCATGTAAACCTAAAAAGCTTTGATCTTTACAATCTATAAAACTACTAAGACATTAAGGAGCCTTGATGACATCACTAAGGACTCATCGCATCCAGACTGGGTCCTAGGAGCAATCTTAGTAATATCAGTTTTCCTAATTCCTCAGCTGATATAATTCAGACCTCAAATAAACTTTAAAAGGAAGGAACCAGCCCATCTTAATGATCAAGAAGTTCATCCCCTATAATAAGAAATATTGATCCTATACAATCACTCTATGTAAGTACCTTTAAGGCAATGCACAACCCTAGTAACCTATCTTTCTTTCTTAAAGACAACTTAGACACTTACTGAAAAATTATACTGGAACTAATTAAACCCTTATCACCTTGCTCTTACAGCTATACTCTCAGTGCTTTTATTCCAACAAATGTTATCCTTCAAGGAACAATAAATATTGGAGCAATACCAAGATGCACCCCACTTCAAGATTAAGCTTCCTGTAAAATGATAAATCTCGTAGCTCAATAAAAATATATTAGAGAATTGAGTTTTAACTAATAAATATGCTAGATCAGTATTAAATTAGTTTGATCAGTACCTTAGGCCAAACATGCATGTCTCCTCCTGAAGGAGTTATTATATCATGATAATAAAGATCAAATTGTCCTTGAGATTTCTCTCACCATTCACTATCCCTAACAATCTTCGTATAGACTAGAACATTACCCTTGGTCATAATCTAATACTTAATAAGCTAATCCATCTTAGAAGCACCTTTATACAAAGAAGTATAGCTTAGTCAAACCCATAACAATCTATGCCCCAAAATCACTAGAGGCATCTTTGATACACTTTTCACAATCATACACTACCCTATAAGGCTGTTAACTTCAATATCTACCTCACTGGCTTAGGCCCTACTTGCCTATTCTGTCCTAGGGTAGTACATGCACAAATGGACATTAATTAAGATTTATCAAAGCTAAGACTAAAACATTAGCTAAATAAAATGCTAGTCACCCTATCTAATGTTGCAACCACTTTTTTAGTCTCACAAAACACTGCATGGTTGAAGCATAAGCCTCAACTTTAATACCCTAAGTAGCACTGAACTACTTTATTGTAGTATATTTTTGACCCCCACTTTTGGGGTATAACATTGGATATTTGTGCCTGAGCACCCTCTATCTATCCTTAAGGATACTTTCTCTGTGGTTGCTTCTAACACCACTTAGGAGACATTCTTTCTCTCTTACCTCCCCTGCAATATTCCCAATGCCTTTTACAACAACAACCACACATGGGTAGTCTACTCTTGGGACCTTTTTTAGTACTAGGACCTAGACTAAAACTATGCCTGTAACTGACTCTCTTTCCTTGTCTTACCAATCTAGTACTGCACTGGGCTATCCTTCAGTGTTCTGCCTCTTTCTCTAAAAGAGGTCTCTTTTTACTAATACCATTTCTTTCTGTCACATACACTTAGCACTAAAATTGCCAACTCCCTCTTTCTGAGGTTTAGCTATTTATGTTCCTAATTCTACATTTAGTCTTATAAGGAATCTCTTATATTCTGTATATGTGTCATTAAAAAGAATTTCCTTAACAATGAAGATTTAGTAGGGTCCTTTCATATACTACTTTTCACTACACCAGGATAAGGTTCCTTCTGCTTGTTATCAGTCAGTCACTTCTAACTCTAGCTACTAAGTAGCATAACTGGGTTTAGATGCTGATATAGAACATGCACTTTATATATTATGGTTATCAAACCACTTGATTCCATAGCCCTCCTTAAGGGAACTAAACCAGTCATTTCTGCACTATAGAAAACTTCCTTTTTTTAGCCTCAGACAGCATAATGGTTCAGAGGAATTAAACTTAATAGTTTGATATCCATGTATTTTACTAAGGAATATTGAACCTTTACTCTGATACCACCAAATGTGACACCCTCTACTAGATTCCTGAAGAAAAAACCTAATAAGTAATGCACTTCCTGCCAAGTCATCTATCCTAAAATTTCTCCCAAGGTTATTCATTTAACTTTTACTAACCTCAGTCTAAATCAGGCTATCTAACTCTAAAACCTCTTTTGTCAATTCCTATGGTCCATTTAGGTTGGAACCAACCTTACTTAGTTATTACAGAGGAAATCTAATCTTACTCAGGTATTACCTAAAAATCTGATAGCATAATGGCTGCCCGGGTCCTATCCCAAAATTTAAACAAACCTATTAAACACTTATATAAACCATTCATAACACCTAGACTTATCTAGTCCCCCTCATTCTCAGCTAATCATCATCATTTAGTATATGACAAACTCAGGCATTAGGCTGTAAATAAACTATGCAAAAATATAGAGCCTTAGGTTTGCATCAACATTAATATCATACACAATCATTCATTCATTAAGGAGCATGTATAAAAATACTTAATTTACATTAGTAGGTCCTAATCATTGAATTACATTACATTCTTAAAGCTTAGATACATTTTCCTACCCATTTCCCACCTAAGTACATGGATATCTAAACGTACATTAATTCATCAAAAATCTTCACCTGTATCCTCTAAACTGCTATTGCCACGCTTTAAAAGGCAAGTCCCGCTATAGTGTACTTGTGAATCAAAACTAGTAAGCTGAGTATACAAGATACATAGTGGTAAATATAAAATAGTTTAATAATTGTGTAATCTTATTTCTTTACTTATGTAGTTAAACATATAATTTTTGCTTCATTAAGTAATTTAAATATTCCCTAGGGTGCCAAATTACTAAAATACCCCTAAGGTATTTGTTTAGTCTAGAAATAACATTTTGACTCAAATAAATCATTTAAAGTAAGGATTGTTACCTAATACATGTAACTTTAGAAGAATTACTTAAACTCTCTTAAAAGTGGAAAAATTACCAAAATACCCTTTTATTGTGTTTTTATTACTTCTCCTAAAATAGTTATTCATATTTGCTTGAGTTTATCTCTCTAAGGTATTTGTATGTCCTAAAGTAGTCTCCTTGCCTTACATGTATATATATTTTCTTAAATTAGTTATTTAGACTAATCTGGTGCATCTGCGTAAAATGTTTAGAATGCCCTTTTACTGGCTTCTTTTCAAAGCTGAGGAAATACTGTTCCATTATACTTAATATCTCTATTCATAATCAGTATGATTATTTGTTTGATTTAATTCTCTGGCCTAACTAAGAAGATGAAACTTTAAAATAATAAATCTAGAGGGATAATAGCTAGCGTAGTGGTCCCCATTCTGGACCTATGCCACTATACCGGCACGTGCGCCATAATAGAGATCAATGTAGCCTCCTCAGATACAATAAAATTAACTGAGTGGCATAATAGAGATCAGTTTGTGGACCACCCCAACCACAAATAACTATTAAAAACTAGGTGACATAATGAAGATCAGTCTATAGACCGCTCTAGCCACTAATGAATATCTGAAATAACTGGGTGACATAATGGAGATCAGTCCATAGACCTCTCCAGTCACCGATGACTAACAGCTACAAAACCCTAAATTGACTAATCAATCCATCCAGTGGGTGTCTAACCAATGGGCCAAGTAGCTCAATTTAACATTATTTATTAGCCAAAATTATTCTTATAATATTTGAGTCTTAAAAATAGACAGATAAAAATTTTATATTATACTTTAAAATTTTATTCAAACTAGTATAGCCACTTTTTGGCTCACTGGGTAAAATTTAGAAATAATTTTTAGTTCTATTATGATCAAAAATCAAAGTGTCTTATGGTGTGATTTATCTTGGCATTTCCACTTTAAAACTTAATACTTTCTAGTCCAGTGACATTTTTGGTTTAGGTAGAGGTCAACTGGATAGTTATAGGTCATTCCGACCACTTTTGGAAATTCAATTTTTTAGAACTATTTCTTAGGTGTATATTGCCATTTTAGTAAGTCACCTACTTAGCTAATTCCTTAGCCATTTCTTGCTAACCTATTAGCCATTTCAACTCTTTTAACTATTACTTTACTCAAGTTGCAAATTCATGCCAACATGCCATACATAGCCCTCGGATACTCAATATAAATAAACTTAATTTCCATTCCTTGAGGCAAAGTAACATTATTCAATCCAATTCACATGCCATAACTTCAAATATAGGCATAACATCTCAATTTAAACCATTATAACAAAAGCACAAAACAATAATCTAAAAAACTACCTATGGTAGCTCACGACCATAAGCACAAATGCATTTTTTTTATGGTGAATTCCACACCCAACCTTTCATAAAACACACCCTAGCATGCCAAGCATAATTTATATTCCTCCTAGGCAGCAAAATACTCATTCAAACTACCTTAATAACAAATTCCAACACTTTTAAGTAAATTATGTAACTACTCACAAACTCTATTTATAATTCCACCAAAACTTAGGGTGTTTAACATCACCAAAGGGAAATTCAAGCTAATATACAACCATTCCAACCATCCAAATCCCAAATTCACTAACCTAGGCAACCATACACTTCAGAAAAAGGCTATATATTCACTTACATGCCACTTTGAAGATGCCATCCTCATCTCTACTCTTGCTACCTACCTATTTCTAGCTTCTATAGTACTTTTGTTCTTCCTCTGTAGACCACCATATGCCATCCAATGGCCACTAATGCATTGTACACACACACACACATGTCTTAGCTATAATTTAACATCAAGAATCACTAAAAAAGTCTAAGGAATGAAGAAGATACAACCAAGAACTCACCTCACATACATAGTTCTAGACTATTCTAAGTTTGTCCCTTTCTTTGATTTTTTTCTCCCAAATGAAAAGCTTCTTTTACCTTGATTCTTTTTACTAGTGGTGCCTAACATCCAAAGGAAATTTTGGTCACTAGAATCAACACATTTAGATACTGAAGCAAAAACTTATGGCCTGAATACTACAGGGATGGTGTTAGCAACTAGGTAAAAAAGGGGAAAATGGCCTTTTGTTCTTTACAAGTGGAAATCCACTTGTCATGGCCCATTTGCCACTTGGAAAGTGGGCTAAGACATTTTGCACTATTCTGGGGCCTATTTTGCCAACTCAACCTTGTCTCAATAATTCTCAAACCATCACAGATTTTTGGAAAACTTTGAAAATTCATAAAAATTAACCCAGACCTTCAAAAATTACACTGTTTATTTTAAAATTCCTATTTTAATCCCCTTTACTTTCTCATAAATTTTTGTGGTCAAATTCCATCGATAGTGTAGTTTTCAAATTGCCTTAATTTGCATAACAACCTAAAAAATTATGAGATTTTGCAAACAACCTTCGATTTCAAAAATTTTTTAGCCAATGGACTCAATGTAATTTTCTAACTTTAGGGTCTAATATTTTTTAATTTATCCGGGCACATCTCGAGTCAGTCTTATCCCGAAAAATTTTTATTGGCCCAATGGGTAGCTTACAGCTCAAAATGAATTGTTGGTTCTGCTAAATTTTTATTTTGCCTTTTTCATCTAGTTAAGGCCCCTTAAAGTTTCATGACCTATGCCACTACCTCAGTCCACGTGTAAGTGACCCAACACCCCGGGTGCACTCCTCAGACCCTGTGACATTATTCTCAAAGCCTCAAAATGTGGGCATTACATATTACAACCCCAAAAATAACCAAATGAAGTAAAAAGTACAAAACCAAATAAAATAACATAGGACATATAATTAGTCTTGCCTGTACATCATCAAGTCCATACAGACTCAATATGGCTCCGATATGTGTTTGGGGAGACTATTGCACATAAAGATGGCTATGTCTATTTGAATGTTCTATTTAGCCAAAATAGTCACTTGCAAACAACTCAAGGAATAGGTCAAAAACAATAAATAATGGTCCATGAGAACCTAAAGAGAGGATATATATGCAATAAGTTATTTAACATAAATATAGATGGACTATGACACATGCTTAAAAGAATAATCACTAGGGAAAACTATAGATTTATTAATCATAGGGAGTATATAAACTTATACATATATTTACAAATAGATGTTCATATGGACTATAGTCCTTATGAGAGGGAGTCCATACAAACTAAAAAATGTAACAAACACACATGAAGAATGATCATTAGTGCAGACTATATTCCTTCTAAAAGGGAGTTTGTGTGGACTATATAACAAAATCAATATACATAAAATATGATCATTTGTACGGACTATATTCCTTTTAAAAAGGAGTTTGTATGGATTACATAATAATTCTAGCATATCAATGATATTCATATTAAAGATTTTAATAATCACATGATATAACAACATTTAAATATGTCAATATGGCATATACAATACATAATATGAAAGAGTTAAGCAAAGCAATATTATGCCATGGTCTATACGGACGTCAGGTTACATAAATATCAATGTATTTAGTCCGTGCGAATGCAAATATGACTCAAGATAGGTCTGCGTAACTAGGTTTAAAATAATAGAATATTCATAACATGCCAGTTGTCAATTATGCATAATAAAGTAGTTTAAAATAATGACCTACTCTTATGATAAATTTTGGGATTACATAGAATCACCTCACTTATAACCAATCATGGTAGATCATAGGTCCATATGAATAGTATGAATGTATATTATATATATACTAAGAGGCCTCAAATCTTATCTTATGAAAAAGCTCTTAAGGAATAACACAAAATTATAGGGTTTTAGAAAGAATGGAATTTTTAGTGTGGGCTAAAGTCTAGTAGTGTGAATTCTACATTGGAGTCCTTTTTGAAACTCTTGAAATAATAGGGGTTCTAGATTTTCAAATTGCCTCCCTTTTCTTATACTTAAGAGGGGTATTTATGGGTTTAGAAGATGGCTCTCCCATCTAGAAGTGGTAAAATCCTTATAGGATTAGGAAATAGAGTCTAAATAGGAAGCTCCCACTTCTAGAAGCTTTCTATCAGCAAGTCTGTGCAGACTTAGGTTACTTAGTTCATGCGAACCTAGGTCATGGGTTATCCCATCAGTCCATGGGCTTTAGCCAATTTTGTGTTAGTTTATGCGGTCGTGGAATTAGGTTTGTCTAGGTGAACTATAGGCTTTAGGCTAGGTGGAATCTAGGTGGATTGATACAAACCTTATGGCATCATGTCCAAGCAAACCAATGGCATGTTAATATGTGTGGACTAGGTTCCTAAGTGGTTTACAATATTGCTTTGAGCTTGTCTCTAGTTATTATCATAGGCTAAAAAGAGAGGGCATCTACACCTACTCATAACCTAAATTACCCAACTACATTATTCTTAAAAGTAGAAAAAAAAGCTTTGAAAATCTAAGGTGGCACTTAAAGCCTAAACAATTCCCAGAAGAATAGTCACATAGACCTAATCTTATATTTTACCAATTGGCCTATGATTTATAAGCAAGAGAAGAAGTTAAAATAGTAGCTTTATCTTTCTCATCCATATCAACTATGTCTTGGACAGGTTGCATCGTTCGTATCTTTATTATGTCTTGCCCAAGCTTTATCTTTCAAAAGCCATATCTCATGGTAGATAGTTCACTTATAACATGAATCTTTTGTAGATGTTCGAGTTGGTGACTCTAGCAAGAAGGTGGTACCAACTAACTTTCTCAAATCCAAGTACAAATTTTTGACATATCGAGGATGAGGCAATTAGTGTTTGGAGTCACCACTAGGCTTTACACTAGGACCATTGACCTTTTTCCCAATAAGGGTGTTTACATCCTTTTATTTTTTAGGCCAGTCAAATCAAAGTAGCCAAAAACTCTACCTAAATCTCACTCATCGAGTCCTGAAAGATGAGAAGGAAATTAAAGGAATCCTAAGTCGTTCCTATTTGACTAGCCTGGAAATAGCTAGTTAGCACCATAAAGTTGGAGTCGCCACCCAACTAAAGTTAGGAAATACCTTGTAAGGTTAAAACTAGAGTGGTTTAGAACCCTACTCTTATTTATACCTCAAGTTAATACGAAAATTCTATTTGAATTTATAATATTATCTTTTTCCCTAAGTGAGTTTTAACATTAAAAATAAATCACATATTCACATAAGAAAAATAGATTTACAAAAATAAATAAAATGCTTGAAGTTAAAAATATCATACATGAAATTGGTGATTGATTATTTTGAGAACTTTGGTTCTCGTATGTCAATTTTAGAAAATAAATCTCATTATCATGACTTTTATTAAGAAAAATCAAAACTCATTTTATTAACAAAACACTAAGTAATTAGGTATAAAATGATTTTGATTATTTTTATAACGTGTGAAAATCATTTTCTACCTATTACAACATTCACGAAATATACAAGGAAATAATAAAAAAATAGATTACATGGCAATTACCTGAAATACATTCTAACCAAATAAAAATAAAATTACATTTGATATATCCTAACATATAGTCTAAATGAAATGAACAATGATAAAAAGAATAAGCAAAAGAAAATAAAGAGCAAAAATAATAGCAAAAAAAAAAAGAAAAAAGAAATGGCAAAGAGCTAATTCATCGGTGTTTAATGGGATAGCAAAAAGAAAAGATAATTAGGTCCTAATAAATCAAACAACTTACACCATAATAAAAATTACAATGTTAGTATGTGAAATTAAAAGATGAATAGAAATAAAATGAAATAAATAATCAGATAAATACAACAATAATAATGTACAAATAATAAGTTATCACATAACTAGTAGATGGATAGAAGAAAAAGAAAGAAAACTAAAAGAAATAAGAGAAAGGTTAGTAGACCCATCGTGTATAGTTGCCTTTAGAAAATATCTCAAAATAGTTGAAAAATTGTGTAGAAAACTTTTAGAAAATATGAAATAGTGTTTGGAAAGCCTTTTTTGAGTTTTTAGTGCATATATATCAAGAAAAATCCTCCTTTTTAAAAAATCCACTTTCAGTATTTATACATAAATCCCAAGGTAAAAAGCAGCCATTTTGGTGGTGAAAATAGCTATTTTGCCAAAATGGCTATTTTAAGGGTAAAATGGCCATTTTCCCCTTTGTAATGATCATTTTGGTGAAAACAACCATTTTGGCTGGTAAAACAGCTATTTTCCTTGCAAAAAATGACTGTTTTT
>CANXYI010939159.1:0-10698 GCA_948208565.1 Hura crepitans | reverse complement strand
TGGCTTATAATGACTATGTAAAATTGGATCACACTTGTGATATGTTATATCTTAAGAATGTGTCTTTGGAATGGCATGTAATTAAGCTTATCGAAAATGTATTGTAATGGCCTTAAAGTGAACAGTGAGTGTGGCCTAGTATCATTTTAAATACAGTTTGAAAAAATACCTCTAAATGATTAAAAAGAGATGTAATTAAAATCTATGGTAATGGCCTAGAATAGTGGTTAAAAATTGCTTGAAATGCACTATGGAAATTGAACCTTTATTTATGCCCTTGGGCCTAGAGTTGAAACATATGCATGTTTGGCTTTTGTGCCTAAGTTTTGGCCATGGATTTTGTCCAGTTCTAGATGGCATTTATGCCTAGCTTTTTGCCATGGCTTTGGCCCAGTTATAGTTGGCCTAGTGCCCATCAAGTGTTAAAAAGAATAGTGAAAATTGAATTAAATTTGGACTTAAACTGTCGAGTTGACCTCTACCTAAACTAAAAGTGGTCGAAATGACCTATAATTGTCCAGTTGGGCTCTACCTAAACCAAAAATGTAATCAGACTGAAAGTATTCCCTTTTTAAGAGAAAATGCCATGAAAAATTAAAACATATATTACCTTGAATTTTGGTATAATCAAACTTAAGTTTTTTCATGCAATTTACCCAGTAGAGCAAAAAAGTGGCTATACCAGTCTGAATAAAATTTTGAAGTATAAGTAAAATTCTTAACTATCTATTTTTGAGACTTAAATATTATAAGAATAATCTTGGCTAATAAATGAAGTCAAATTAAGTTACTTAGCCTATTGGTTAGATACCCATTAGATGGTTTGATTGATCAACTTAGGGTTTTGCAGCTACTAGTTTATTGGTGGCTAGAGAGTTCTATAGACTGATCTCTATTATGTCTCCTAGTTTTTGATGGTATTTGCTAGTGGCTAAAGAGGTCCATGGATTGATCTCCATTATGTCACCCAATTATTGATTTGTTGTTGGGGAGGCCCACAGGCTTATTTCCATTATGCCATATAGTTACTTATGTCTGGGGAGGCTATAACTGATCTTTATTATGGCACATAAGCCATTGCAGCGGCATAGGTCTAGAATGGGGACCACTACACCAGTTTATTTTCCCTCTAGATCTAGTATCTTAAAGTGGTGGCTTCTTAGTCGAGCTAGGCAATTAAATTAAGTAAATAATTAGACTGATTATGAGCATGAAAATTAAGCATAATGGAACAATATTTTCTAAGTTTATGAAAAAGAATAAGCTAAGGGTATTTCAAACATTTTGCACTGATGTGCCAGATTAGTTTAAATAATTATTTTAAATAATATAAATAAATATATATATATATATATATATATATATATATATATATATATAATGAAAGAAGACTAATTCAGGGCACATAAGTACCATAGAGACATAAAGTTACATAGATGTGAATGACTTTTGTCAGAAGAAGTAATAAAAATATAGTAAAAAGGGTATTTTAGTAATTTTTTTACCTCTAAGATAGATTAAGTGATTCTTACAAAGTATCCAGGTTAAAAGTGATAGCCCTAACTCTAAATGATTTATTTGAGTGAAAATTATTGTATCAAACCTTAGAAATACCTTAGAGGTATTTTAGCAGTTTAGTACCCCAGTAAATAATTAAGTCATATAATCTAGTAAAATCATTCTTAAACTATATAGGTAAATCAATGATACTAAACCATGATTAAATTACTTTAAGTTCACCATTAAGTATCTCGCATACTCAGTGTATCGATTTCAGTGTGCCGTTATCCGACAGTGGGACCTGCCTTATAAAGCATGATGCTAGTGGTTCAAAGGATACAGGTGAAGACTTTGGATGTAATTATTATACAGTTAGATATCCATGTACTTAAGTGGGAAATGAGTAGGAAAGTGTATATAAGCTTTGGAAATGTAATATAATTAAGTGAATACAACTTGCTAATGTGAATTAAGTAATTATCTTTCTTCTTTGATGAATGAATGATTATATGTAATGTTTATGTTGATGTGAGCTTGAGACTCTATATTTATGCTTGTTTTATCTATAGCCTGAGGCCTGAGCTTGATGTGGTTTAGATGTTGATGATAGGCTAAGAATAGGGGACTAGATGGGTTTAGGTGTTATTAATTACTTATAAAAGTGTTTAAACATGCTTGTTTAAATTTTTGGGATAGGACTTAGGTGGCCGTTATGTTGTCGAATTTTTTGGTGATATTTGAGTGTTATCAGTTTTTCTCTATAATAGCTGAACCTTATTGGTTCTAGCCTAAATGGATTATAGGAATTGACTAGAGTGGTTTTAAAGTATGATAGGATGATTTAGAGTGAAATTGGTAAAAGTTAAACGAATGACCATTGGAGAAATTTTAGGATGGGTGACCTGGTAGGAAGTGCACTATTTATTGGGTTTCTTCGAGAATCTAGTAGGGGGTGTCACATTTGGTGGCATCAGTGTGGTTCAATGTTCCTTAGTAAAGTACGTGGAAATAAAAAGAGTTAAGTTTTAATTCCTCTGAACTATTACACTGTTTAAGGCTGAGAAAGTGAAAGTCTTTTGTAACATTGAAATGACTAGTTTAGTTGCCCAAAGGAGCGACTATGGAACCAATTGGTTTGATAGCCATAGTATATAGAGAGCAGGTTCTATATCAGCATCTGAACCCAGTTATATTACTTAGTAGCTAGAGTTAGGAGTGACTAACTTATAACAAGTAGGAGAAACCCTATCCTAGTACGGTGAAAAGTAGTACATGAAAGAATGTTACCGAGATTCTAAAGTATGTAGAGGAAATTATTTTCAATGACACATATATAGAATATAAGAGATTCCTTATAAGACTGATTGTAGAATCAAGGATACAGATAGCTAAACCTAGGAAGAGGGAGTTGGTAGTGTCAGTGCTAGTTGTATGTGACAAAAAGAAATGGTACTAGTAAAAAGAGACCTCTTTTAGAGAAAGAGGCAGAGCACTATGGGATAGCCCAGTGTAGTACCAGATTGGTAAGATAAGGAGAGAAAGTCAGTTACATACATAGTTTTAGTCCAAGTCCTAGTACTAGAGAGGGTACCAAAAGTGGACTACCCATGTGTGATTGTTGTTAGAAAAGTCACTGGGAACAGTGCAGAGGACACAAGTGAGAAGAATGTCTCTAATGTAATGTTAGAGGCCACCACAGAGAAAGTGTCCTCAGGGACAGATAGAGACTACTCAGGCATAGATATCTAATGTTACACCCCAAAGTAGGGGTTAGAATGGGACTAAAGGAGAGTAGTCTTATGTTAGTCAAGGTGCTAGAATTAAGGCTTGTGCTTCAGCTAGACAGGGTATAGTGAGATTGAAAAAGTAACTGCAGCACCAGATAGTATGACTGGTATTTTATTTATTCAATGTTTTAGTCTTAGCTATGATAAACCCTGATTTGATGCCCTTATATGCATGTACTACACCAGTACAAAATAAACAGCTAGGGCCTAAGCTAATGAGATAAACATTAGAGTTAATAGCCCTATAGGGTAGTGTGTGATTATGAATAGGGGTGTATAAAAGATGCCTCTAGTAATATAGGGGCATGATTTGTTGTTGGGTTACCTAAGTTGTATTTCCATATGTTGAGGTATTTCTATGATGGATTAGTTTATTAATTATCAAGCTATGACTGAGGGTAACCATAGAAATTTGACCCTTTAGATTTTATGAAGATTGTTAGAGATAATGAATGGAAAGAGAAATCCTTTGGACAATTTTACCCTTATTATCAAGGTGTAATAACTCATTTAAGAGAAGAGAGGCATGTTTTGCCTAAGGTATTAATTAGACTAACTTAATTCTGATATAGCATATCTATGAGTTAAAGCTCAGTTCTCTAATATCTTTTTATTGAGTTATAGGGTTATTATCTTAGAGAAAATTGGATTTTGAAGTGGAGGTGTATCCTGGTATTGCTCCAGTGTCTATTGTTCTTTATAGGATATTATCTGTTAAAATAAGAGCACTGAGAGTATAGTTGAAAAAGCTATGTGATAAGGGTTTTATCAGACCCAGTATAATTTCTTAGTAAGTGTCTAAGCTATTCATGAGGAAGAAAGATATGTCACTTAGGTTATGCATTACCTTAAAGGTACTTGTACAAAGTGATTGTATAGGATCAATATCCCTTATTCTATTGAATAATCTACTTAATCATTAAAAGAGGCCGGTCTTCTTTCTTTTAAAGTTGATATGAGATCTGGACATTATCAACTAAAGATTTAGGGAAGCTGATATTACTAAGATTGCTACCAAGACCAAATTATGGATATAAGTCTTCAATGATGTCATCGGGGCTCACTAATGCCTTAGTAGTTTCATGGATTGCAATGGATAAAGCTTTTAATTTTATGTAGGCCAGTGGTAATAGTGTTCCTAGATAATCTTTTAATGTATTATAGGAATTGGAAAGAGTATGAAAAACATTAGAAGGTTGTGATACAGACCCTAAAAGGAAGATGTTTGTGTGCCTAACACAATAATAGTGAATTAGGCGACTAAAATTTTTCTTTAGACCACCTAGTTTCAATAGAGAGAGCTAGAATTTGGTCCTAGTAAAGGTAAGGTAGCGTTGAAATTGAAACCCTTTGGGAATGTTACTAAGGTGAAAAATTTTTTGGGTTTAGATAGTATTACAAAGAACTTGTAAGAGGACCTTCATTGTTGTTACTCCTTTGATTAGACTAATCAGAAATGAGGTAAGAAGGGTGGGGGATAAGCACTATGAAGATAGTTTTGCTAAGTGGAAACAGAGGTTCCTATCTTGATTTAACTTGAACAAGGTAAAGACCTTGTTATATGCAGGTTGTTCACTAAATGGCAGGTTGTTTCACTAAATGGCTTGTTAGATGTCAATGTGAGATGGAAAGGTGGAGGCTTATGCCTCTAGATAATTAAAGCCATGAGAGAAGGATTATTTTACCCCTGATTTGGGGTTAGTTATCATAGTTGTTGTGTTAAAACAAATGATAGTATTATCAACATAAAGAGGAATGTCGTATTGATACAAATCATTAGAGTTAAAACATCCCTTACTCAGGAAAAGGGACCTGAGATAAAGAAGCTAGGTAGAGTTGATTCAGGGTTTTAATTACCTAATTGACTACCGACCAGTGAAAGCTAAAGTGCTCATTAATGCTATGTATAGGGAAATTTATGGTGACTTAGAGAGATTATGAATGTCAAGTTACTAGTTATTTTAGAAGAGGCAACAGTGGCTGAGTTGTAAGTAAAGTTAGATTTTAGATAGCAAATTGAAGAGAATCAGGTGAGAGATAAGTAAATGGTTTAGATAATTAGCAAAGCTAAAGCAGGGAAGACCTTAAAATCTCAATTGACAGTAAGTAAGTAGTGGACATATCATAGCAGATCATGTTCATTTTATATAGAGGATCTGGGTTATAGATGTTTAAGGAAATCCATAAGTCTCCTTATTCTAGGTATTTTCAAAGGAAAAATTTAAGTTTGGCAATCTTATTTCTGGATGGCTTGGTATGGAAAAAATGTGGTAGGGTATAATGCCCAGTATTTGATATGCTATCAAATAGAGGTTAGGCATTATAATCCTTTTGAATTGTTGTATCCTATAGTTATATCAGAGTGAGAATGAGAAAAGCTAACTCTGAGGGTTGTAATAAGTTCACTATTGAGTAAAAGATAAATGCAATGGTGCATGCATAATTATTGATAGATAGTGAAGACATATAGTGATGAGCCCATCAGATTTCACGTTGTTCCAGTGATTGTCATGTGGATAGAGATTTTATTTTACTGCTAGATTTTGGTAAAAGCTGTAAGTAGCTTCAAGCACCAGAATGGCTCATCACCTAGTTTATCATCCTCAATATGATGGACAGTCAGAGAGGGTGATACAGATGTCTGATATATGTGTATATATATTCTTGGCAGAGATTGCCTATGATAGTAGTAACAAGTTTAGCTTGGAAATAGACCCCTATGAGGCATTGTATGATAGAAAAAGCAGGACCTTCCATGTTGAAGTGAGATTTAAGACAAAAAGTCTTCGAAGTAGACTTGATTAAGGAGGCTAAAGAAAAGTGAAATGAATCAAAAAAACGATGAAAGCAGTATGGTTAGACAAAAATGATGTACTAACTTGAAGCAAGAAACAACTGAATATTCAATTAAAGACAAAGTTTTATGGAGTTTTTCCAAGGAAATAGGTGCAAAGGTCCAAGAAAAAGGTAATTGAGTCCTAGGTTATCAGACCCTATAGGGTTACTGAGAAGGTCAGGACCTCTAGCATAAAAACTTGTATTACCACCTGAGCTATAGCAACACACAGTGCTTTTATGTTCTATACTCAGAGGGCATAGATTGGATTAGTTACACATGACATTGATGGCAGCTATTGAGATACAATTAGATATATGTTATGACTAAGAAACAATGTAGAGTATGGATCATGAAATGAGATAATTGTAGAGATGAGTCCATACCACTTTATAGTACTATAGAGGTATAAAAGTACAGAGGAAGTTACCTGAGAGTTAGATGAGCAAATGAGAGCTCTGTACCATACTCTATTTGCTTCAGGTAATTTCAAGGGTGAATTTTTTTAAGAGGGGAAGAAATGTAACAACCATGTCTCGAGGCTCCGGGAATAGCGCCACAAGGTCTGAAGAGTGCACCTGAGGTGTGGGTTCACTTGAATGTGGACTAAAGTAGTGGCACGGGACTTGAAACTTTGAAGGGCCTAAATTTGATGAAATAGGCAAATAAAAAAATTTAACATAAGCAACAATTCATTTTAGATTGAGAGCTACCCATTGGCACAATAAAATTTTTTTAGGCCGGGATTGACCAAGGATATACCCAGACGAACTCAAAAATAGTAGACCCTGAAGCTTTAAAATATCATTGAGTCCAATGGTGAATGAATATTTGAAATCAGAGGTCATTTGCAATTCTCATAATTTTTTAGGCTAGCATGTAAATTTAGGCAATCTAAAAACTGCCTTTCTGATGGAATTTGTCCACAAAAATTTATGAGTAGGTAGAGGGGATTAAAATAGGAATTTTAAAGCAAACAGTGTAATTTTTAAAGGTTTGAGTGAATTTCTATGAATTTTTAAAGTTTGACAAAAAAATTGAGATGGTTTGGGAATTATTGGGACAACTTTGTTGCATCAAGATAGGGCCCACAATAATGCCAAGTGTCTCAGCCCACTTGCCAAGTGGCAAAGGGGCCAAGACAAGTGGATTTCCACTTTTTAAGAACAAAATTCAATTTTTGCTCATTCTGCCTAGTTATTAAAACAAGCTACTCAGTTTTTAGGCCATATGTTCCTGCTCTGATAACTAAATGAGGTGGTTCTACTGGCTAAAAATTCGTCTAGATGTTAGGCACTAGGAGGAAAAAGAATTAAGCTAAGAGGAGCTGTGGTTTACGAGAAAAACCATCAAAAAAGGGGACTAGTTTAAAACAATCTAGAACAGTGTAAGTAAGGTAAATTCTTGGCTATATCTCCCTCATTTCTTGGGCTTTTTTAGTGATTTTTTATGCTAAATCATAGCTAACAACTGGATGGTTGAGTGTATAGGGGATTGGTGGCTATTTAAGTCTAGCTTAGAGCTCATAAAGGAGGAACAAAGTTACCCTACTTATTAGAATTTGGCTGGCAATATAGGTATAGATGAGGATGGCATCTTCAAAGTCACATGTAAGTGAACATAAAGCATTTGCTTCACGAGTTTTAGGTGCCTAGGCTAGTAAACTCTAAAATAAGGTGGCTTGAATGTTGAATTTAAGAGTAATTTCTTCTTTGGTTGTGATGAATAAGTGCATATCTAGTAAATTAAGGGGTATGTTTTGAAGAGCTTGTCAAAAGTAACTTTTATTTCTTTACTAATTTTGGTAGATATGAATGCTTTTATTAATTATACATGGGAATGTAACTTTAATATTGCATGATATGTTAGAATGAAATTTATGGCCATTTTGGTTGGGAAATAATGGTGAAGCATGCTTTTGAAATTGGCACCCGATAACTATTCTTAGTGAATTTTAGAATGATGGTAAGTGTATTATGAGTATTACTTGAAATTGAATATAATTGTGTTATGGCATATAAATGCATGTGAATATGAATGAATGCTGGAATGATTAATGAAATATGCCTAGTCTTCTTGAATAATCCGAGAGCATGTATTCGTGACATGGCTTATAATGTAGGCTATAAAAGTGTCTAACATGTACACCATTTTGTTAATGGCATTCGCTTATAATGCCTATGTAAAATTGGATCACACTTATGATATGTTATATCTTAAGAAGGTGTCTTTGGAATGGCATGTAATTAAGCTTATGGAAAATGTATTGTAATGACCCTAAAGTGAACAGTGTGTATGGCCTAGTATCATTTTATATACAATTGAAAACATACCTCTAAATGATTAAAAAGAGATGTAATTAAAATGTATGGTAATAGCTTAGAATAATAGTTAAAAATAGTTTGAAATGTAGTATGAAAACTGAACCTTTACTTGTGTCCTTAGGGCTATAGTTGAAACATATGAATCTATGGCTTTTGTGCTTAAGTTTTGGCCATGGATTTAGAACAGTTTTAGATGGCTTTTGTGCCTAGCTTTTGGCCATGGATTTGCCATAATTATAGTTGACCTAGTGCCTAACATGTATTAAAAAGAAAAATGAAAACTAAATTAAATTTGGACTTAAAATAGTCCTAGAAAATTGACATCTAAAAGTGGTCAAAATAACCTATAACTATCCAGTTGATCTTTACCTGAACAAAAAATGTCACTGGATAGAAAGTATTCCCTTTTTAAGTGGAAATACAATGAAAAATTATAACGTATATTACCTTGATTTTTGGCATAATAAAACTTAAGTTTTTTCATTGAATTTTAACCGGTAGAGCCAAAAAGTGGCTACACTAGTCTGAATAAAATTTTAAAGTATAAGACAAAATTCTTAACTATCTATTTTTCAGACTTAAATATTATAAGAATAATCTTAGCTGATAAATGAAGTCAAATTAAAATACAAGCCCATTGGTTAGACACCCACTTGATGTGTTGACTGGTCAACTTAGGGTTTTGCAGCTGCTAGTTCATTGGTAGCTAGAGAGGTATATGGACTGATCTCTATTATGTCACCTAGTTATTGATTTGTGGCTAGCGAGGCCTACGAGTTGATCTCTATTATGTTACACAGTTACTTATTCATTGTTAGGGAGGCCTATGGGTTGGTCTCTTTTATGCCACACAATTACTTATGCTTAGGAAGGCTACGGTTGATCTCTATTATGGCACAAAGGCCAATGCAGCGGCATCGATCCAAAATGAGGACCACTGCACTAGTTTATTTGCCCTCTAGATCTAGTGTCTTAAAGTGTCATCTTCTTAGTTAGGCCAGAGAATTAAATTCAGTAAATAATCAAAGTGATTATAAGCATGAAAATTATGCATGATGGAACAATATTTTCTATGTTTATAGAAAAGAACATGCTAAAGGTATTTCAAACATTTTGAACTAATATGCTAAATCAGTTTAAATAATTATTTTAAATAGTATATATATAAGTCAAGAAGACTACTTAAGGATATATAAGTACCATAGGGAGATAAAGTAAAGCAAATGTTAATGACCTTTGTTAGAAGAAGTAATAAAAATACAGTAAAGGCTATTTTAGTAATTTTTCACCTATGAGACAAATTAAGTGATTCTTACAAAGTATGAGGTTAAAAGTGATAGTCCTCACTCTAAATTGTTTATTTGAGTCAAAAGTACTATATCAGACCTTAGAAATACCTTAGGGGTATTTTAGTAATTTGGCACCCCAGTGAATAATTAAGTCATATAATCTAGTAAAATCATTCTTAAACTGTACAGGTAAATTAATGATATTAAACCATGATTAAATTTCTTTAAGTTCACCACTGAGTATCTCATATGCTCATCATACTAGTTTTGGTGCACATGTACACTACAACGGGACATGCCTCGTAAAGCGTGACAATAGTGCTTCAAAGGATACAGATAAAAACTTTAGATGTAATTACTATACAGTTAGATATCCATGTATATAGGCAGGAAATGAGTATGAAAGTGTATTTAAGCTTTGTAAATGTAAGGTAATTAAGTGAATATGATTTCTTAATGTGAATTAAGTAATTATATTTCTTCTTTTCTAAATGAATGATTATATGTGATGTTTATGCTAATGTGAGCTTACGATTCTATATTTATGCTTGTTTTATCTGTGGCCTGAGGCTTGAGCTTGATGTGGTATAGATGATGATGATGATGATAAGCTGAGAATGGGGAACTAGAACGGTCCAGTTGTTATGAATTACTCATAATAGTGGTTAAACAGACTTATTTAAATTTTTGGGATAGGACTCGGGCAGCTGTTATGCTATCGAATTTTTAGGTGATACCTGAGTGTTATCAATTTTTCTTTGTAATGGCTAAACTATATTGGTTCTAGCCTAAATGGATTATAGGAACTAATTGGATTTGTTTTAGAGTCTGATAGGATGATCTAGAGTGAAAATGGTAAAAGTTAAATGAATGACCATTGGAGAAATTTTAGGATGGGTGACCTGATAGGAAGTGGGCTACTTATTGGGTTTCTTCAAGAATCCAGTAGGGTGTATCACATC
>CANXYI010939041.1:0-17299 GCA_948208565.1 Hura crepitans | reverse complement strand
TGTTTTACTTGCATAAGTCACTCCCTACCTACTCCTGGTGCTGCCTCCTCAAGGAAGAGAATGAGAGAGTTTCCTTCTATTAGTTTGCTTATAGGCTCTAGGATCATGCCCACTCTTAGGGGTCGGGCTTCCTCATCGTTTAGTAGTTTTATGTATAGGCACGACCGAGGCTCTAAAGGTACTTCTTCTTAGCTTTCTATCATGCTATTATGGCTAGGGAGGTCATTGGCATCCTTACAAATGTTCTTGAGCTGAGCTATATAAGGTATGATTAATTGCATAAGCTTGTGTCAGTTAGGATCAAAGATAGCTAGTTAGGGTCCTTCAAGCTAACTGACACACACTGGTGAGCTTCTAAACAAAAGATTTGTTTACTAGGGTATTTTATTTATTTCTTCTCTTATCTAGTGCATTGTCTTTTAATATATTAGGAAAACACCTATGGAGAGGACCACTAGAGTGGTGAAGGTCTTATGTTGGGCCATGAACGATGAGGCACATTATATTTTAGTGAGTTTCTTACACAATCAATTTAAAAAAATAAAAAATGTGTTATGCATGCATGTATGACTTTTAATACATTGATCCCTTTTTCATTCAAAGTAAGCTCGTTAAGAGAAATAAGGTTTTATGTACAGCTAGAAAGAAGATCTAGACCTTAAAGCTATTTTATAACTTGGAGATAAGAGACAATAACCTCTAAATAAAGAGTGAGAGGAGGATTAAGGTTAACCCTGGTATCACTTGTTTTTCTTTTTCTATTTTTAGGGATATACATGAATTCCTGAGTATAGATATTAGGTTTTAGGGCTCCTGAGTTCGAACTGCTTAATAATGAAAAAAGGATGGACAAGGACTCCTAAAAATAAAAAAATGTTGATATATGATTTTGACTAAAAGCTCTTTACATGCATATCATACCTACATTACTTGTTATCACAAGAAAGTTTCATATCATTATCTCATTCACTTCCATCTAAGGAATATTACAAAAGTCAGTTGCTTTCTTATCTATGAACACATCCATCGTTCATACTTCATACATCATACTAATCACTTGCACACTAATTGCATATATACAATGTACATAATTAAAATTCTCTTAATCAATTAGGCATACATAGGACTTACCTAGGCACATTTACAAAATGTATCCATGCATTGATGCATCACACTATTTGGATCATGCATCGTAAGCACATACAATATAGAAATAGGAGTCATAAATTGTATTAAATATTTGTGTGTACATTTACTATAGATCATCTTCTACTTAGACTCCTTAAGGAAAAGGATTAGCCTCAACAGCCAAAGAGACCCCATTCCCAAATAATGGCACTAACTGATAAAGACTTACAGAGTATCAGAGCAATTGTCGAAGAGCTAATGCCTTCTAAAATGGAAGGAATTCTATCTATGATAAAAGAAAAGATTACTAAAGCAAAAACTAATATAGAGATAAGTATGAAGAATAATCACCTAAGTAAGCCAAGCAACAATCCTCTCAAAGATGCTAATATAATGCCTAAGCTAGAAGATAGCCCAAATCAAATACCCCAACGTCTTGTAGCTACTCCTAAAAAAAGGGATTCTCTCTCTTAGACTTTTAGTCTTTGTTAGTTTCATGCCATAGAGGACACATGTAATAGGGATATTTTGTGTACATTTAAATATTAATAAAAGGCATTCTTTATTACTTTAGTGTTTATGTTAATTTATTTGTTTGATATGATCTTAAACTATGTAATAAAATCCCTAGTGTCCTTTCATAGTGTAAAGGAAATCATAAAGAGTTCATGATATGAAATTCTTATTGCGTGCAAAAGTAAAATACCAAAACTATCCCTAGTCATAGTATTAACAAGATGTGATATTGTTAATACGGATAGACTAACACATATTATACTCTTTGACTTAGTCAAACAATATTTTTCATAAGTTGTAAGCATGTAATGCTTAGAGTTAACATGTGTATGCTTGTCTGAGAAAGAAGTTTATTAGAGGCCCAATATGAGATGTTTACATGGATACATAAGCTATGTCATTGAAACAATCTTATCATATTAATTGTGTACGTATCGTCTGGCTTAAGATTATGAAAGTTATCTTAAGTATCGAGAGCTATGCTTTAACTCTGGTGCTTTTACATCACCATGGTGTATATATAGCTAGGTGATTGGGTATAGCTCCAGATACTTAAAGGTAGTTGAGTGATCAATAGAGGATTTACTACCTCAGATTATAATAGGGGGTTTATCTCATTATTCTAATATAACTTTATATCAGAAAACTTTGGCTAAAGTGAAATGCAAGTGTGAATGGGATTCACAAGGAAATTTTGGGAATAAAGATGCAAATATTAGAACTAACATGTTTAGGGCTTAATTAGACATACTTAATTAAGCACTGAGTTGACACAAGTCCATACTTAAACATAAATAAGATAAAGTATGATGAAAGGACGAATTACACGTTAACTGGATATAAAAGGGTTAAGTCAAACCACTTGACTTTTTGACACTTAGGTACTTTTGATGTGTGGCTAGATACCTCTCAAGACTTGTACACAAGTGAATTATTAATTGGGAATTAATTATGAGCTCAATCAGATTGAACCACAAGAGTCCCAGTTTGACTAAGAATTTAATTCACTATGTACTGCTAACGTGCTTCAGAGACCCATAAGATGAGAAAATCTAAAAGAGTTTTGAATGATTTAATAATATAAGATATCATTAAAAGATGAATTAAAAATAAAGAATAATTGCACTTGGAGCCTAATTAATATGTAAGGTCCAGAATTAGGGTTTTTGGATATTGGGTCTTGATGAGCCCAAATGTTAGGTTTAATTTTATGGATATTTTAAATGTTGAAAGGGCATAAAATTATACCATAAGCTAATCAAAATTAGGGCCTTAATGAGCCTTAAAAGGATCGGCCCAAAATATACACAAAAGTGTGCGCGTAAGCCCAGTAATATGGCTATGCACATAGGACTGTGAGGGACCTAATCAGTGGGCTCCTCTGAGTTGAGTTTAGCTTAGAATTTTAGACTTAAAATATGACCTAAAAAGGGTTTTATAAAAATATAAATAAACCTTTATTGATTAACCACTAGAGAGCTATCATCTTTGCAAGAACATGTATAGAACTCTCTCTACACATATAGATCTTTTTCTTCTTCCTTCGTCCTCACAAATTGCTTACTAGCCCTTACCAATTTATATAGCCTCTTTTCCTTAACTTCTTATGTGGATACCCTGGAGGTCTTTCTGATGTGGATCACTATAGTTTGCAACAACCCGATGAGAAGAACAAAAGAAAAGGATTTGCAATTCAGTTACTAATAATAAATAATCTAAACATTGCTAATTTATCTATTGTTAACGTATTTTGAATCCCTCTGATTCGTTATCGTCATATGGTTTTCTCAAAAATTTTAAAAGTTCACTGCATGCATCTCGAGAAAACTAATAGCCTTTCTCTTTAAGGACCAAACTTTCAATTGTACAATGATGGCTTTATCCGTTACAATATCCAATAGGGAATCTAAGACTTAACAGATCAAGGGCTTTTGTACGACTGAGAAATTTTGACAATTAGGGTTGAAATATTTCTTTCATTTTTGTTTGAAAACAATAATTTACATTTAGTAATACATTGATTTAGTTTACTTGCCCATAAGCATTTTTTATCTATAATTACAATCATTACATAACATGGTATCCTTAAAAGTGAGTCAAGAGAAATAAAAATAATAATAAAACAAAAGAAAAGAAAAAATATATTAGTTTAATCCACATACATCATGGCAAGCAATTAAGGTCTATTCAAGTAGTTGCCCACATTTTCCAAGGCACAAAAAACTTGACCTTTCCTAATAAGTTATGAGAAGTATCCCTAAAAGTGATGAGAGAATATAGAAAAAAAGAGAGAAGAAAGAGAACGTGGTAAATAAATCCATTCAAACACTTAAGAAAGACTATTATATCCTATTTATTTGCTCATATTCTTGAAAGGTTGAAAATCTAAAAAAACATCGCCTAAAACTCCTTATCTTTCATTCTTTGAAACTTGAGCCTAAAAGCCTACATGAACGATTCTAAATAACAAATGTTCTAAGCTTTTTCTTTCGGTTCCTTTTTCATTCAAAAATCCAAGTTCAACAAACTCTAAAAAAATCCATCATCTTTCAAAAATTCCAAAAATTCATCTTAAGCACTAGTGTTCTCTTTCTACAACTATAGTTGCCCTCATTCATAAATGTGATAAATCCCACTGGGCTAATCAATCAAGAGCATGAGCCTATGCAAAATTTAGGAAAAATTAAGAGAAAATTTTTAGCTAGAAAATTTTTAGAAAAGCTAATAATAGAAATATTATCCATGTACTATTTGGAAAGGTCAGTAAGGATAGCATTCTATAAACAATTGAAGCATCAAGATTCAAGATGCTGGAGGCACGTGGCTAGCACCTATATAAGCCACCAATTGATTCAAGTTAGTTCCAAACTCCATCAAATCTTTACGATATTAACTTCAAGTTTTGTTAAGTCATGACATAAACTTTAAATCGTATTAAGCCTTGACATAAACTTCAGGCCATGACAAAAAGGACATTAAGAAGAAGTTTCATGAAATCTAAGCCATGATGTACACATTAGGAACTCAATAGATTGCAAGACTAGATTCAAATAACATAATGAGTTACAAGCATAAAAATATGGTAAGCTGAAGGCTAAACAAATAACAAAAACCCAAAAAAAAGAAAACTCATGAAGGGTGACCTAGGAAAAAAATATAGCATACTTCATTAGAACAAAAACTTGCAAAGGGCAGTCTAAGCAAAAATTAGAGGATGAGAGAAAATATTTAGTTGGAAAAGGCAAAAGGATCAGCTAATAACAAGGGTAACATTCTATGCATTTGCATGTTCAATAAAAGAAAAACAAGCAAGGAGTTATTGTATCATCTAGTCAAGTCATGATAATCACTTCATTTCAAGCTACAAATGATCAAATGCTCTCAAAAAATAAATAGCCTTGTCTATATCCTAAATCCCTCCACTTATCCTCACTAAACATTTCTTTTCTTAACCCTTCCATCATAAAGATTCAAACACTCTTTTGTATCTTCACTTTCATAAAATCCAGTTAATCCTTATATTGAGTTTAAGGAAATGGTGATTTCAATAGAAATGTTTTGTGTTTGAATATACATTCATGAATGTTAGCATGTCCATTATTTGTTCACATTCATCATACGACATCAAGCATGAGATACATAGCTTATATAAACACATAGGTGGTAACATTACACATACATCCACATGCACAAACATAATTTTTCTATCATTTATCCATATATTTTCCATGCATGAAAATATGTATTATGCATCATTAATCAACACATTCTCTAATACATTTTCCATGCATGAAAACATATAAATATATCATTAACTTGTTTTTCATGCATGGAAACATATATCATTCATAAGTTCATCTAAAGAGAGTTAGGTATAAACATGTATTATTAATACAAATATGTATACATATGCATGTATTTAGGAAGGACTAGGCATCATAATTCATCATGCACATTCCACTCCTATAATAGTTACATAGTTCCCCCAGGTATGCATATATTTAGCACTTGCATTAACATACTCATCCATCCATGTACTAAATTTTCACATTCAAATCATGCATTTAGTTTTTGTACATATCAAGTACACATGCACATGTATTAACACACAGGCATACACATAT
The DNA here is from genome assembly GCA_948208565.1 of Hura crepitans. NCBI lineage: Eukaryota > Viridiplantae > Streptophyta > Magnoliopsida > Malpighiales > Euphorbiaceae > Hura > Hura crepitans. The sequence continues at coordinate 11,531 of CANXYI010939041.1, read as the reverse complement.
ATGCATATGCATGTAAGCATCCAAGCATTAACATTGCATAAACATGCATGTATTCAAAAAAATTAGGTATAAATATATAGGCATACACATGAATATGCAGGCATCATTTGCTCATCAAGATATTAGGAGCTTTGTAATCACTAATGCATAACCGTACACGAACACATACATAGATATGCATACATGAACTCATAAAAGACATATATATTTGTACACAAGACTAGAGTAATAGTATGGCACATATGCAAATATAGATATAAGTATTTGTATATAAACATACACCGAACACACGTACATATAGCATACATGCACCTTTGTAGTTTATATTACTTTTACATCATATTGAGATTAACTAGCTCCTTGGTCCGTTCTCAAAGCAATTCTCCAACTAAATTGCAAACGATGTGTAAAGGCTAAGACACGTGTCCCAAACTTACTATACCAAGCTAATATTAACCCTTATGATTTTTATAGGATTCAACCTCATAGCCTTTGACTAAGAACACTCACATCATCACCTAAAGGGGCTAGCACTCAAAGTGCCAAAGAATTTTTGAAGCAAAAATGCATTCTGAGGGTAACATTGCCCACCAACTAATGCACTCTTTATAACATGTCATAACATAATTTAATTGATTGCATAGGGCAAGCTATAAACTTTATGAGCTTGAAAATTTTTATATCAAATAAAGCAACCAAGTGTAACTTCATGCTCGCCATTCAAAGTTATTTTTGTCACCTACTCCATTGTAAAGAGCAATTATACAAGTTCAGATTCATTCTAACAAAAATTAATTGAATACAAAATGGCTGTCAAATGCAATGGCCTTGCCTATCTGACCCTTAAAGCCATCAAGCATAGACAACATCAAAGCAACAAAGTGCAGCCTCATGCCTATTATTTAGAGTCATTTCTATCACTTACTCCACTACCTAGGCAAGCATACTAACTTAGATTCACTCCAATTAAAGTTAGCTCAATACAAAATAAATGTCAAATGTAATGGTCTTGCTCTGTCTAATTTTACAAAACTATTAGATGTAACAACTTACCTTGTCTAATGCTTCAACCTATCAGATGTAATGGCCTTGTCATATGCGATTTTATAAAGTTAGCAGATGTAATAGCTCGCTTTATTTGACACTTCAACCTATAAGATATAATGGCTTCACCCTATTTGATTTTATAAAGGTATCAAATTTAACAGCTCGCTCTATTTGACATTTTTAAAGCCGACTCAAGTTGCACCTACCAAGTAGATAGAGCTTTTAGAATCATCAACTTACACTGCCTTAAGGCACCATTTTTGCTTTTAAAAGCATGAAATCATTAAGCCAACTCAAGTTGCACCTATAAGTAGATGGAACTCTCGAACACACATTGCATTAAGGCATTATTTCTACTTTTAAAACCATTACATCCTACCAAGTAAAAGGGTTGCCCTAATTAGGTACACGTCTCTCCCTCTTTCTAAACTTTAGGTCACCTTACACATAATATGGTTGCCTCCTAAAGTCAGAAGCAACTGTAAACACTGATTCTTAGGGCTTCTGGGTTTAAATTACCTAATGATGAGAAAAGGATTGACAATGACTCCTAAAAATAAGAACCTTAATATTCAATTTTGACTAAAAGACTATTTGTTCTTGAAATCAATAGTTTTTATAATTCCAAAGATTTCAAAAAGGGATAAAAAGCTTTTTACAGTCAAATTCTCTTACTATCATTAAAGTGTCATTATTTTGGGTAAAATGACTGTTCGCAATTTTCCCAAAATGGCCATTTTCATTTTTTCCAAAATGATCATTTTCATCAAAAAAGACATTTTTTTTCTTTGACAACCACTATAAATTAGAGAGTGATGGGACTGTCAAGGGGGACGATTTTTCTCAATAAGTGTGTAATTATAAAAAATGAAAAACTCTTCCAAACAAGAAATTTTTCCCTTACTATTCTTCTCGAACTAAACTAGAGTTTTTATCAATTTTGATAATCTTAAGAACAATTTGAAGGCAATTATACTCAGTAAATAGACTAGCCATTATTGTTTTTATTCTTAAAAGGATCGAATCATCTATCTGCCAATTAGACACAATGATTTGAACCCTATTTTATATTATTTTATATATTGTTTGTTACATGTCTATTTTAATTTGTATATCTCTTTTTATTCTTATACTTCTTGTGTATTCTTGATTTTCTGTATATATTTTATGTAGTTTTAAAATTCTTTATATTTACAATATGTTTGTGATTTTGCTGTTCATTTTGTGTATATAAATTAATTAGGAATTTTTATGTATTGATATAGCTATTTAGCGTATTTTTATAAGCTAATTTGAATTTTTTGTCCTAAAGGTCGAAACAACCATTTTCCATTATATAGAAATGACTGTTTTGCTTTTCTAAAAGTGAAATTACAATTATACCTTTGTTCTATTTTTTATGTTTATTTTTTATTTATATTTTGCATATTTAATATGATTTTTGTTCCCTTTTTGTTATAATGTAATCTAGGTAATTTTCATTTGATTTTTAATTCCTTTTTTGTTAAAATGTAGTTAATTTTCTTCTGATTTTAATTCCTTCTCGATTAGAATGTAATCTAAAAAATTTTCATGTAATTTTTCTATTTCCTTTTGAGTTAAAATATATTTGAGGAAATTACCATGTATTATTATTTAATTTCTTTTTTTGGAATATTTCTTTGTATTTTTTTGTGTATGTTGTATTAGGTACGAATATAATTTTACACGTTAAAAAAAAAAGAACTATATCATTTTCTATCAATTAATTAGGGTTTAATTCAAAAATGGATTTTGATTTTTTTCTTAAAAAAAAGTCATAATAAAAATGGATTTTATAAAAATGGCACATGGGAGCCAAAGTTTTCAAAACAAATAATAACACAATTTGATGTATGCATAATTTTTAATTTGATGTCTGTTAATGTGTTATATTTACCTTGCAAATTTATACTCTTATATGATTAAGTGTTTTTATTTAATTTAAAATGTGTGATCGAAAGGATAAAATCATTAATTTAATCTCAATTCTATATTAACTTGAGGTATAAATAAGAGTAGGATTCTAGATTATTCTCTGGTACGGTGTTATAAGGTATTTTCTAACCTTTATTGGGTGGTGACTCTACCTACCTTGTGGTGCCTAACTCTTATTTTTCAATCAATCATTAGAAATGGTTCTAGATTCCTTAGAATTCTTTCTCATCTTTCAAGATTTGAGAGGTGCGAACTCGGTTGAGTCTTTGATCATTTCGAGTTGATTGGTCATGGAAAAAAGGGATACAAACATTGAGATAAACATTGTGAATTCTTCTTCAATTTTGAAAGTTGTATATATATACGTGTGACTTGTTTTTTTTCATTTCATACTCTTGATTGCCACTCTTTTTACTTGCTTTTAATCTTTTTTTTATGAAAACATACTAAAATACTTTTTGAACATGTTATGACTTAGTCTCTTATTTTTCTCCAATCAAGAAGTTTATGCAAACCTCATTATGCTGAGTTGGGATCTAGATCCATGTGAACATGTTATTAGATAGCCCATGCAAAACTATCTGTAAGCTTCTTTTAATTGGTCGTGTGGTCCACCATATAGGCTTATGCTTCTACGTCCAATTAGGATGTGATTTTGTATTGTTTTAGCCTATAAATACCATTTTCCATGGCTTATTTCTTTATATATCATCCCTAGGGCTTTATTACCAAGCTATAAGTTCTTCTTTTGCCTCTTATTTATCCCAAAATTTAAATTCTAAGCTCCCTTAGGATTTAACCATCCTTGCACAATTTTCTACCGTAAGTTCTTAAAGAAAGTGAAAACTAACTTCAACTTCCTATCAGCAGCTGCTCATTATTGAGATCCCACCTTTCGTGTATTTAATTTCAATAATCAAGAACTTGCCCCCTTTTATGAGGAATTTACAGCCATAATGAATTTTGACTTTTTCATATATGCTTATCTTATTCTTCATTCTTTTGAAGATGATTTTCTACCAAATATAAGTCATGCTTTAAGAATATCTCCTTCAATAGCTCAAAAGCTCATTCTTGGGATAGGCCCAATTTCCTTAGAGTCCGTTTTAGAGTTTACCAATCATCTCACACCCATGTCTCTTAAGTGGGCTACAAGCCTATTATTATGTATGTTGGCCTATTACTTAATAGCAACTCTTGAAGGAAGCTTCTATGACTATAAAGTTCTTCACATATTGGATAGGATTTAGGCTAGAGGTAACCCATGTTGTCTTATGTTGGTTGAGACTATCAAAGTCTTAAATGTTCTTAAGGTATAAGGTTCTAGATTCATGCTTGGGAGTCCATTTCTATTATAGGTATGATTTTATTTTTGCCCTAATTTTTTCCTAGAGAGATCTTATTGGGTTTTCCTATAAGGAGCTTTTACCCTAGTTTTTTCCTAGTGCTTTTGAGAAAGTTTTCACACTAGTAGGCTTTGCTTAAGTGGTCTAAAGTGAACTTTCCAATCTAACAGCTCTTTTTCTTTCTTTCTTTTCAAGATATGGTTGTAAAAGAAGCTTAAGTTGATTCTTGTAATATCCTAGGCAAATCCCATATCGATAAAACATAAAAGAGACCTTTTAGTATAAAAAGTGCTCTTAAATTCAATATTAGATAAAAATGTGAGAGGATGAAGGATTATGAGCCTATGATTCAAATACTGGTAATAAGTTGGCTTAACTATTTTAGGCCATATGGTTAGGCCATTTGTAAGATATTATACATAGTTGGGTTTAGGTTGTTACAATTGGTATCAAAGCTAGGTTTGCATGTAACTTTGAGCGATAGTAAGGCAAATCTCAGTGAGGATGCTAAGTCCCATATAGGGGTGTATTTTAATATCTTAGGCAAATCCCACATCAACAAAACATGGGAGAGATCTTTGGGTATAAAAAGTGCTCCTAAATTCCACACTGGATAAAAATATGAGAGGCGGGAGGTTTATAAGCTTATGACTTAACTACTAGTAATAACTTGAGTTAACCATTTTAGGCTATGTGGTTAGGCCATTTTCAAGTTATTTTAAATAGTTGGGTCTAGGTCATTAGACCATCCAAAAAAACAATAGACTTATAATCTACCTAATCAACATTTCTCTAGATTGATAGAAAGGAAATTTGAGGCTAAGGAAGAGTGGGTTTCATGGCTTAGAGGTACCACTACATGTGAGACTAGATGGATATACAAGAGGTAAAAGATTTCCCACTTTATCAAGTCTTGTCATGGAGGTTATGTTCCAGTAATGGCCTTAAGGCATGTTACTTTTCTATATTCCTTATCAAATCCAAAGGCAATTTAGATCGAAGTAAAGAACTCCCAACTAGCCATTAGGTTGCCAAGGTAGTGCTTTGACTTATCATTCTTGCATTCCTTTCATGATTTATACGGACATTATTCTATGCTAAGGGATGCGCTTAATCAATATGCTTGTGACATAGCTATAGATTACAATGTTTGGATAAACTAGCTCCCTAAGAGACAAACAAAACCTTTTTATTGAAAAGAAAAAAAAAGAAACTATAATATTTACTTCTGAAAAGAAATCATGTGTATAGGTAGAATTTTCTTAGTTGTATAATGTATTTCATTAGAAGGAAGTTTGAAAAATAATGATTATTACAAAGCATTTTTGGCACTATAACTTGATTCATTTAATCTTGGAATATATATTAATTGTCCTTAATATTACTACATTACCAATAAGCCCTTTCAAGTTTTCTTGGTTAAATATTTTCTCTCATTGTCTTTAATTTTTACATAAAGTGTATGTTTTGAGGTTTTCACTTTATTAGTGTTTTCACTTCCATAATCAATTTTCCTCACATAAAAATTCACCAAATCAATATTAATCATAATTCTTTACATTTAGCTTATATATCACATACTACCAACCTTTAAATAACTCAAGAAAGTATTAAGATAGGAAATAATTTACTTACTTGTCACTTGGCCATAAGCATATAACTTTCTTCCTTTCTTCTTCCTCTAATCCTCTTCCTTTCATGAAGTTCTAAGAAGGATAATGAAGTGATTAAGGAAAAATAATAATCTTATATGGTAATTTTGGTTTTAGGGAAGTTAGAAAAAGAATTTAAAGGTGGAAAAGAGGAACACAAATTTAGCCATGAGAGGAGAATTTGGGGGATGGATGACACCCCAAAAAATGTGATTAATTTATGTTTATTCTTCATATATACATATGGTTTAATGGTAGAGATTAAAAGAATTGCACACATAAGGTTAAGATTCTCCCATATGTCTATATTTTTATTTTATAATTATTTATTTAATTTTATTTTAGAGGTCTAGGATCTCATGATTCACTATTTAATCTAAGGGTTAAGATTACTCCTTACCAAAAAAATCTTGTCATTCTTATCATATCATTGTCCTTTTCTCTATTTTACTTCCCTAATTTATTTTTAATAGGTCCACTTGTAAATAAATTATGGCACTATGGTTTTCATATTTCTCTAATTATTTTAGTATCAGGATGTGCTAGTTTTAGATTTTTTTCTATGCACATGTTTCGAAATTTTTGATTTAGCCTTGAAAGGTTATTATTCATATATGCCCTTAATCTAGGTTTCGTTTTTTTATTTTTTACCTTTTATATGGCCTTATTTGCCTTTCAAATTATACCATAAATTATGTCATAATTTATACTATCATTTAGTCAAGTCAATTTCACTTAGGCTTGAGAAGTATTATTCACAGCTCAGGTGTCACTATTCACGGAGATTATCTCACAAACCTTATTCTTTTCACATTTTATTGTTTCTCTCATATCCAATTCATATTTTTTACCCCTTTACAGATGTTCCTTTCACCACTTAGCCACCAAATGTTAATTTTCAATATTTCCCTTCACTTTCTCATGTAATTCCATTTATGCCCTTTTATCATTTTTTGCTCAGTTGTTCACATCAACCGACTCTACTCGATCTGCATGCCTATTTCATTTCCTAAATTTTCTTTTAATTTTATTTCTATACTTATGAAAAATGAGATCGAAAGTTAGGGTGTGATATTCTTAAAAGGTCTTAGGCTTACCTCAGGATAAAACGCTAAGCAACAAATGAAAGGTAGAGATCTTAGAAAGAAATCAATATTCTGGTGTGGACTAAGACTAGTAGAATAGCTATTCCACGGTAGGGTTTTCTTTGTGCAATTATAGATGAGGAAAGTGGCTTATTAAATGGGTATTTATAGGCTTCTGCCATAGGGATTCCCATTTAGTAAGTATGAAATCTATCAAAATAGGAAGTAGAGTCCAAATAAAAACTTTAAGATTTTAGAAGCTTTTTGAGCATAGGTTTATATAGACCATAGGCCACAAATACGGTCTGTATGGACTTTAGGCTAGACAATGGACATTTTAAGTAGTGTGGACTTTAGGCAAGGGAAAATGATTCTTGCAAACTTAAGGCCTTGGAGTCTGTGTAGACAAAGATTAGGCTTCTTAACTTGTTACTTTAGCTTGCCTCTAGCTATCATTATATGCCTAGACCTAAAGTGCTTATAAGAGGGCCTTTCTTGAGTTAATCCACACAATTCCTTCATGTTTTCTATCTAAATTTTTTGTTTATCTAATAGCTTTCTTCACCTCCACACCAAAGGACTTATTGATGCTCAGAAGACATGGAACAACACTTTTTTGGAAAAGCTATAAGGAATCAAACTCTTAAGAAGGATAAAGCTGAATGAGTATCTCCTAATAAAGGCCCTTAACTTTTGGGATCTATTTTCCATTTCTTTCACTTTTCATATCAAGAGTAATGCCTATTACCTGAGGAGTTTGCAACTACCTTAGAATATTCTTTTCTTTACTCCAGCTTGCCTCTTTTAGGTTACAACTACCCCATAGAGATGGTGTAAGCCTTAAACATCTCCCTTTCTTTTACCTGAGGTCTAATACCAAGTGCAAAAATGGTGATTTAGAGGCATCATGGATGCCTTTGACTGAGGGAATGGGCATTCACCAGTTTGGACAAGTGCTACAGCTTTAATGGTGCTAACACTATATTTAATTGTCACATTAGACAAGCCATATTGTGACTACAAGTTTTTTCAAATCATTGATGGGATTTGTATAGGACTCAACCCATTTCCACTAATATTGGCAAAAAATTTAATTAGTCTAAGCTTGTTAAGGCAATGCTCAATGGCTTTTTTTCCAGGAGAGCCCTCTACTTCTGCCAATGCTTTTGGTATTTTATTTTTTTATTTTCATTTTATGTTTAGTCCTAATTTTTACTTAAAAAGCCCACTTCAGGGTTGTATCCTTTAGTGGACTACCCTAACTTTTGCTTAACACTCCTTTTCAAGTTTTTAAACCAGCAAGTTAGCCTGTTTTTACTTAGATGGCCCTCACAGGTTCTTTAATCTAACAACATTTCTTTTTTTTTCTTTTTTCTCTTTTTTCTTTTCTTTTCAGATATGGGTGCAAGAGAAGTTAAAACTAATAGTTGAATTTCCTTCCACATAGATAAGGGTATATAGACCTAAACATCATTTCCCTTGGTATGTTCTTCGATGATTTATCTCAGTCAACAAGGCAATAAAATGACTCTCCTCTATTACTAATGATTAGATCTAATGGATATGTGGTTGGTAAAGACTAGAGCATGTATGGTCAGAGGCCATGCTAGGTGTGTGCTTATTATTGGTTTGTTATCAACTTTCTTTTACATACCTACCTACTACTGCGGGCAATATAGGAGACCTCAACAGATCATGACTGAGCCTTTTCAATTCTATGATGCCAGCCTGATGGGTCACTTCTTGAGGAATTAATATTATTCATGAGCCGTCTAATAATGCATTTGATCCAAGGTGAGGTGGATGGCTTTGAGACTTCTACTGATGTTGCCTATAAGAATAGGGTTGTTAGCACTACATGAGACAACATAACATATGCTGTTAAAAGACACATATGGGAATTATCAAGTAGTCATAAGAACTTCTAAGATGTAACAAATTACATTTAAAAAATGGTTTTAGCCTACTTTATATGATATGTAACAGTGAGATGCCACTACCTATGTCCACAATGAACATAGCCATACAGCATTGAATGTAGTAAAAATGAGTGTGAACATTTTAAGACTGCCATTGTAAGTAGTTTAATGTCATCCAATTGTTACCCCATCATTAGCCAGCCTATTCAAGTTTTTATAACTGGTTATTTTCTCTCGATCTCTTAGTTTCTGCCTAGATCACCCTTTATAAGATTTTCTCTCTAATGATGCGCTTTAACTTTTGCCTAAGCTACCCTTTACAAGATTTCAACCTAATGAGCAATTTTTTTCACAATATATCCATTTCAACCTATTGACATTGATTAGTTTTTGGAAGTTGCCCTCTAAATCTGCCATTTTAGTAGGTCCTTTTGACAACGACTATTTGAGGACGTAAGTACCTTCCCAATTGGGCTTGAATTTCCCTCTTGGATTAGCTTTGGTGACTCTGGATTGTTTCAACACTAGATCCCTTTCTTTTAACATTTGAGGTCAAACTTTCTTACTGAATACTCTAGCGATGCATTTCAAGTAGACCTAACTATGATATAGAGCCCTTATCCTCTTTTCATCCATTTGTGCCAACTGTTGATACCTACTTTTAGCAATTTAATTTTTGGTATTTTGGCTTCCAAAGTAACTCTAAACGACTATATTTCTATCTCTACAAGCAAAACTACTTCAAACCCATACACTAAGGAAAATAGAGTAGTTCTAAATGAAGTTTTAATAGAAATTTTATATACTTATATGCATAAGGTAGTTTTCTAGCCTAATCCTTGTAAGTCTTAACAATCTTAGCTAAAATTTTCTTTAAATTCTTATTAGCTACCTTTACTGCTTCATTATCTCGAGAACTATAAAGTGAAGACTTGTGATGTTGAATCCAATACTTTACTAATAAGTCCCTTGTGTTGCTTTGAAATTAGACCTTATTATCAAATACTACACAATCAAAACCCTATATTAGAAAATGAGGTGCTTCTCCATAAACTGGGCCATTTATTTTGCGTCCAACTTACTATAAGAAGTAGATTCCACCTATTTAGAAAAGCAATCTATCACGACAATAATGTACTTATGACCATTCGAAGTTGTTGCCCTTATCTCTCCTATTATGTTGATCCCCTATGCTACAAAAAGGCTAAGGAATTGTTAAACCATGTAGCTCTATAGAAGGGATGTGTCACATGATTGTATGTATCTAGCATTTCTTGATGAATTTTGCAAAATATGTGTCCATAGTTAGCCAATAAAAGCCCTATCTCATGAACTTTTTAGCTAAATTGATCCTATTAATATGAGTCTCTCATGTCTTTACCTATATCTCTTCTAATATTCTCTCAGCTTTTTCCCTACCTACATACTAAAGCTACGGCTCATTTTTCATCTTCTTATACAAATTACCTTCAAAGCATATGAATTGTCCCACTAAGTTTCTTAATATAGCCTTTTCCTTTTTAAAAGCATTCTCTAGATACATATATTCCTCTAAATATCTTTGTATGTCATGATACCATAGTTTGCCATCAAATTTCTCTACCATAGCAATTCACTTCTTTCCAAAACTAGGTTTGTTAGAGCACGACAACACAACTGGTCTCATTTTTTATCTTATTAGTTACCCATATTGACACCAAATTGGCCAATACATTTTTCATTTGATTTTCTTCTAGGGGCAAGTGGTGGAACGTGTTTATTTCAAACTTACCGCTCAAATAATTCAAAAACTCCACGTATTGAACCAACATTTCTTTTTTGATGACTAATTCTCTTAAGGTTTGATATATTACTAACATCAAATCTTTATACACTTCTATAGTTTTTATGCCTAACACTAGAATGGCTTATAGTCCAAAGATGAATGCTTCATATTCTGTCGCTTTATTAGTGGCCTTAAAGTTTAACATTTTCATAAGTGAGATTACTTCACCTTCAAAGGAAATCAAAGTCACTCCCACACTAGCACCCTTATTATTAGATATGCCATTAAAGTATATAATCCTCCTCTCTCTGTAATGGCATTTAAGGCCTTATCAGGGAATTTAAACTCAATATATTCTCCTTTAATAAGCTACTCGACCAAAAATTCTACTATCGCTCTTACCTTAATAGCCTTCTAGGTGACGTACTCTATGTCAAATTCTTGTAATGATACTAACCACTTACTCAACTTGCCTACTAAAGAGGGAGCAAAATGGAGATGCCTAAATAGGTCATGCTTAGCCATTACTCGTACTTTATAAGACTAAAAGTAGTGTTTTAGTTTTTTTGAAGCTTATATCACTGATAAATAGATTTTTTCCACTTCCACATACTTTTCCTCATAGGAGAGAAATGACAGGTGTTGAATCCACCAAAAATAATTTTCTACTCTCTAGACACAAATAAATTATAAATAGGTTAAGCAGGATCGAATCCACAAGGACTGGGTTAATTTAAATTTTTAGAACAAGCAAGATAATT
>CANXYI010938923.1:0-10672 GCA_948208565.1 Hura crepitans | reverse complement strand
ATGTATTATATATGTATCATGCTTTCATCTTAATGTATATGTATAACATTATACATGACATGAACTTTGCAACTTGTATACCATATGTATCACATAAACTTTTACATTTTCATCCTAATACTCATGCATTGTAAACACATTGCATATAGACTTAAGCACACCTTACACTAGCCATGCATCAAAAGACTATCATCTTTTAAGGTCCATTAACTTCTTACTCATACACTTTGTAACCTTATACCATGTATCCCCACAGAACATCCTGCATACATAAGACATAAGCACACATGTTAGACATCAATAGGAATAATGAATCATACATAAGTACTAGAGTTATAAGCTCATACATACATCAACATATGTTGCACATAAACAACACTACCCCATTCATACTACTTAGGCTTAGGCTTAGTTAAACATCATTAATCTATAAACACCTTAGGTTGTATATATTGTAAACACACTTTATATAAGTACATCTCATACTCACACATGTTAATTATTAGTAGTCATCCTTATATTAGGATCTACACCCATACATTAGCTATCCATATAGGCATACATAACATCTAAGGAATAAGCACCTTAAATATAGCATACACATTATAACATGTACCTTATAACCATTTAACATAATACAGACCCACATAAAACCATGCATACATCTTCACATGGATACACCCTTACACTATAATGAGCATGCATCATTCATCAAACAAGCACCTATCCTTAGAAAGTAAACTTAGCCATACATAACAAAACAAACATACATGTATAGAATTAGTTTGCATAGGTTCTTAAGATTGTACAAACTCATGCATCAACATTCACCACACTATTGTACAACCTTGACACTATTCTATTACATCACATTTTGAGGCCTAAACATACACACATGCACCCTTATAAGAGCCACATGCAAACTTCATCCATATCCACATACATACTACACTTAGGTATTAACATCATTCACCTTCTATCATCTGGCCTAATATAGTTGTGACATCTATCCATCCATGTTCACATGTATTTATAGTCACAGTATGCCTAGGCATATCATATTATTTCCAAAACATTATTTTATTGCATAACTTCATGCATACTAGTTAGGCTTATTCATCCATGTATTCATATTTAGCATACCATACATAGATACATACCATTTATCGTGTAGACTTTATACCATCTTACCTAGTATTATGCCTGTATCCATATCTACATTATATCTAGGCATATCATATATATATCACATGTATCATAAAAGTTATATCCCATGCATATTACTTAAGCTTAGTCATTCATACATGCATTAACCATCTACCTCATGTCTTTAAGATCAATATCACTAACCTTCAATCGTACAATCACCCATGAATGTAAAGCATAACATAGCATTATAATCATAATGTTTAAAGTATGGATTATATCATATTAACAATTGTATCATGCTAAAAGGATTATTCTTCACTCAAGCTCTTATAAGGAAAGGACCCATACCTTAAAAAAAAAGAAGGAATCCTAATCTCTGAAAATGACACTAGAGGGTAATGACTTACAAAGCATTAGAGTAATTATCAAAGAAGTTATGGCTTTCAAAATAGAGAACTTCTAAGCCATGATTCGAGAAGAATTAGCCAAGTCAAAGACCACCAAGAAGGCAAATAATGATTAAAAAACTAAGCCCAGTTACCCATCCTAAAAATTTGCTAAGCTTAGCAAGCTTTTGTCATTAATATTCATGAAATTAAAAAAGAAAAACCTCATTCATTCGCTGACACCAAAACCACCAACTAGACTATTTTCAGCTAAACATAGACATGATTTATATTGTGCCTATCACCAAAGGACTGGTCACCCCACTAATGAGTGCAAAAACCTTTGCCATGTAATCTAAAACCTCATTAATCTTAGAGCAATACCTGATCCTAAAAATTGCACCTCACAAGGCTCCCAAACATCCTTCCTCTCCTTAAAAGGCAAGGCCAGTAATATCTTTTAGTAGGATTGTATTAATCGAGGATATAGAAAGATCTAATAAGGATATGGAGACTACTGTAGTTTTCTTTTGCTTATAAGTTAGAACAATTAAAGTTTTATCTTCTAGTTATTTCTCACTTTTATGTTAGAATGGTTAAAGCTTAATAAAACATCATTTCTATTTCCATGAGCATCTTTGTATACCACTTTCATTATATAGTATGATACTCTTAAAAGTGAGATGAGAGATTAAAAAAAGAAAAATAATAGACATAAATAACTTAATCCACATCTATTACAAATAATCCATAATGGCTCACCATCATTACGCATAATTTTAAAGCTCAAAACTCAATCTTTCCATTTAAAGTAGGAGAAATATTCCTAAATGTGAGATGAGAGAAAGAGAATAATAAGCTAAGGCCAACTACACCCAAAAGTATACCTTTTGTAAAAAAAAAATACCAAATTCAATAGGCTCTAAAACATAAAGCATCATATTCATTATATATCATTATCTCCAAAGCCTATAAAGTTTATGGCAATCACATTAAAAAGTTAAACCTTTCTTAGTTCTTACTCACATGAAAAATCTAAAAGTTAAAAGGTGCTAAATTCCAAAGCCTACAAAAAAGTGAATAGGTTTGCTTTAAGCCTCAAACATATAAGCATTCTCTTTTCAACCATGACTGCCCTCATTTAAAGAAAAAAATGAATTTGTGAATGCCCACTAGGCTGATGAACTAATAACATGAGCCTAGGCAAAAGATAGGGAAACTGAGAGAAAATATTTAGTTAAAAAATATCACAACTGACTAATAATAGGGATATCATTAATGTAGTAGTGGGAAAGATAAAAAAGATGACATTCAACATTTAAAGATTTAAAATGCTAGGGGCTTGAAGCTAGCACAAGTAGCAAGCAACTTATCGAGAATATGATTTTTTACCGAGGATGAGAGTGATTAGTGGATTCGCCACTTAGCCTTTACACCAAGACCTCTGATATTCTGTATTAGAAAGGTTCAAAATTTTGGATCTTATTGATTCCCTAATAATATGTTGTCCATGTATATTGTAATTTTTATCAATCCCTTATCAAACAAGCATGCATTATGTTTAAAGCAATTATGTCACCTTTCTATGTATAAGAAGTAAATTACAGTATTTAAAAGAAATATGATAAGTACATTGTACATCTAGAAATCTGGTCATTGATTAATTGTTATTTAGCTTGACAATTACCCGTAATTCCATAGGAATTGGTAGTAATTGTCCAACTCCCATCTCTAGGAGATTGGCTTATATTGAAATACATTTGAATTGTGACTTTTAATTAAGGAAATACAAATCTATTTTATTAGAAAAAAACCAATTGATTTTGTATAAATAGTTTGGCATGGAAGTTAGATTTTAGCGCATAAAACTAATTATTTACTAACTATTACAACACTAAAATAGGCAAATAAATATAAATGGTACAAAACCAAAGAAATAAGCTAAGGTCCTAAAATTGGCTTGCTTCAACATCGTCGGGTCTGTACAGACCTAGGAGACAAGGATTGTAAGTTCGTGTGGATGTAAGTGGCAATGACTATAAGTCCATGCGGACTTTGGCCAAGGGAAAGTTAAGTCCGTCTCATACTTCCACTCTAATGCAATACCCCATCAACAACTCAAAAAACATTCAAGTCAAATTAGTTACATCTGAATCATTATAAAAAATAATTATTCGAAACCATAAACATTTTCATCTTAAACACACTGCATATCATTAATGACATAACAAGGATTCACCATATAAACCGCCATTTATATGTCTGTGCAGATCCTTAACCCTTATAATAGGGAGTCTGCGCGGACTATTGAGCCTCTTAACATGCATGCAAATAGGGTTGTGCAGACTAATACAAATACTTGCCTTTAAAGATATTAAGTCCGTATGGACCTAATCAAATTTACATAGAGAGATCACGCTCGTTATGGCATATTAATGCTAATTACGGACATTTACAATTCATACATCTAATTAGATTAGCCTACTCGTCATCAATCAGAATAGGGATAATTAAGATATCACCTCATTAACTAAACATCTCAAAGATCATCAGCTTGTAAGAAAATACAGAAGACATATCCATGGACCTCAGATATTACATGTTATGAAAGAGTCTCTTGGAGCATAAAAATAAAGGGCTCTTAATATAAATGAGAATGGTTAAAGTCTTTCTTGTAATCAATTTTACCAGGCTTTTTTATGTCTGCCATTACTACAGAAATTGTACTTATAGTTTTTTAAACTCTATTATTTTCTCTAGCCTCTCTTTTTCCTCCTTAAAGAGCTGTATTTATATTTCTTTTCTGGGTTTTTCTACTCCCTTTCATTAAGAGGAAGTCCTAATCCCTTTTGGATTCTAACCCCTGGACTAAATAGGCAATGCTTAAATTCAGAGTCTATTTTCGTCGGCATGTCAGTGAGGACTTATTTTTAATGGTCCATGTGGACCAAGGGTTCTAAAGTGATGGTCCATGGTCTTCATGGGCTGGGTCCTGGCCTACTTCTGTAGTTAGTTCATATAGACTAAGTATTTAAGGATATTAGTCTATGCAGACCTAGGTCACGAGGGCTTTTTATGTTGTGCTCAAGAACCATCTCTAGTTATCATCATTGGTCCCAAAAGGTATATAGGTCCATACTGTGGGGGCTTCACCCTCAGACCCCCATTGGAATCAGTGCCTGGCTTTAGGCTTGGGCCTATCAACCCAAGTCCTCTACTTCCATCATAGATTCCCATTTTTTCCATAATTCGGGTTGCACCATGAGCTTTTTAGGTCAAGTTAAAGTCCGAATACATAAAAAAGTCCTAGACCCAAAATCAAGGTGTCTATAGTTGCCCCAACTTTTGTGCTTGCTATATATTGCATAAATTGAAATAGCGTACAATAAAGTACCAAATTTAGAAATACTTACCTGTGGGTACACTTACCTGGCATGAAGCTACATCAAATATAGATGCTTGCCTCCTAATCATTGCAAAAGCTTACCAAACCTAAGTTGTATTTTCCCTTTAAAAAGATTTGATATTGTGAAGAAAACTAAACCGAATATGGGTGCCTACTTGTCCTCGAGTGAAGTGAAAATCTAACTAGGTCCAAACATGTTTTCACTTTGATGTCCCTAGATTGCCATCTCATGCCGTCATGATATAGTTTGTACATTTAGTAATTTTTTATCACACCTAAGGTTGTTTGACTGATGAGATTTGATCGAATGGATAGAAACTTTAGATTGGCTTATTAGGCTAAACCCTAAAACATAAATTGGACACGGAGTTAAATTTGGCGGATTGGCTTATTGGGCTAAATCCTATAACATAAATTGGACACATAGTCGAATTTGGTGGATTGGCTTATTAGGCTGAACCATATAAAATAAATTGGACATGGAGTCAAATTTGGTGGAATGGATTGGCCTATTAGGCTGAACCCTATAGCATAAATTGGAAACAAAGTCGAATTTGGTGGACAGGCTTATTAGGCTAAACCCCATAACATAAATTAGACACGGAGTCAAATTTGATGGATTGGCTTATTAGGCTGAACCCTATAACATTAATTGGACACAGAGTTAAATTTGGTGGATTGGCTTATAAAGCTGAACCTTATAACATAAATTGGACACGGAGTCAAATTTGGTGGATTGGCTTATTAGGCTAAACCCTATAACATAAATTGGACACGGAGTTGAATTTGGTGGATTGGCTTATTAGGCTGAACCCTATAGCATAAATTAGACATGGAGTTGAATGTGGTGGATTGACTTATTAGGCTGAACCCTACAAATTGGACACAGAGTCGAATTTGGTGGAATTGGATTGGCTTATTAGGCTGAACCCTAAAACTTATATTGGACACGGAGTCGAATATGGAAGATTGGATTGGCTTATTAGGCTAAACCCTATAACATAGATTAGACACAGAGTTAAATTTAGGGAGATTGGATTGGATTATTAGGCTGAACCCTATAACATAAATTAGACATGGAGTCAAATGGAGTTAATTCCTATAAAAGAGAATGTGATAAGAGTTAGCATCAATTTGACATAGCAAGTTTTATGATACGTACTTGGCTTTCATCAGTTGTGGATGGTGTTTTGATCGAGTAATTGTTTGCCTCAAAATAATTGAAATGCTAGTGCATAAGTGTGCATGATCTGTTAATACTTAATTAAGTGTGGTGGTTTACATGTGTGTGAATGCAAGATGTCAATTGTGTGTACATATGGCATTCATGGTGAGTAGTTTATAGAAACCATATACATGTGCAAGGGATTCTATGCAAGAATAAGGGATGTCTATCTATTTATAGAGCATATATGTATGTATGTGTTGTGTATGAGTGCATGATTGATACATGAATTAAAGGATTATATGTATCTAAAATGCTATTTTTGTGCATGACAAAAATGTAATAGTAATTTAAGATAATGCATATATATATATATATATATTTAAGAACTTATCAGTGATGATGAAATTGATGTAACATGCATGGAAATAGATGATGTATTTTTAATGCATGGAAAATGTGGAAAAAAAATTGGCGAATGATGTATGGAAACATAGAGACAAGTGCCTCATATTTGGATTCATATGGAAAGAGGGTTGATGGGAGAAAGTGTTGATAAATGATGTCAAATGCGCAATAGCTTGATCAAGAAAAAGATGTGTTGAGATATGTGCACGAATATAGATGTATTGATGCATATCCTATAAGATGAGCATGAATTCATATATTGGATGGATGTGAATGGAATGTGTCTATTTATGTAAGACTTGATAAATATGAATGTACATGCATGTATGTAGTTTGAGGAATACATGAATGGTGATGCCTATTTATGTGTGCATATAATTTTTCATATGGACTTGTGATGATTATGAAGCAGTAAGTGAGTGATAAATGCCGCAACTTATATGTTTTGCTACCTAAGGGATGAAAGTGAGTTTGTGCATTTTGTGTTTATGACAAAGAAGTGTACACGTGTGAATTGATATTAATTTAATGCCATGCATGTGTAAGTTTATGCTTAGTTTTTATATAACTAGAAGGATGAACCTTGTTATAATGCTTAGGGGAATATGACTCTATCCTAAATATTTCATGTTATTTGTCATTAGTGTCTTTGAGCTATATGATGGATGACTAAATAGATGCTCATGTATATGAACCTAATGAGTGGTGTGTCTAAAGCATATGGGTAATGTTGGATGAATAAATTGATACATGTGCAAATATATGAATACATCTGGTGATTAGAATGAATGTATCCTGCACAATCTTGGATGAATGAGCATGAAAACATGAAGGCAATAAATGAATGCGCTCTATTTTATAAATGAGCATGAAATGATATAGGTAATGAATGAATGCACTCTATCCTATGTATGAGCATGAAATCATCAAAGTGATGGATGAGACAAATGTACTCTATCTTATGGATGATTATGAAATCATGAGGGTGATGGATGAGATGAATGTACTCTATCCTATAGATGATTGTGAAATCATGAGGGTGAATGAATGAATGCACTCTATCCTATGTATGAGCATGAAATCATAAAGGTGATAGTTGCACTCTAATGATAGAGTGATTCAATAAGAATGGTTGAACGTGTACTTATTAACTACATGCTTACTGGAATAAGTACGAGTGGATGAATTTAGTGATATGCATGATATGTAAATTGACTCCTAATATTTATGAAGGAATAATACATTTCTAATAAATATAGTAATGCATGTTAGTTCTTAATCTTTTCTAGATGTAGTGAGGTATGTATATCGACGCATGTGCTTTTGCTTTTTTTCTAAATGAATAAGGAATTTGAATAAATGGTGGAAGCATGTAAGACATGACTATGACTTTTGAATGAATCACTTCTTATAATTGATGAGTGATGAATACAGATAAATGATGAATAAGGAATGTATTTTTTTTACTCATGATAAATGAATGGTGAAGGTAGATATATGTTCAATGATGGTATATCTTTTCTTATGATGAATGAACCCTATGATTAAGGAATGATAATGAGTGATGCGTGTTTTTCATTTATAGGAAATATAGAAATAAGGAATGCATGCTTTTCATAAAAGCGTAGATAAGAGATGCATGCTTTCTTACATGGGAACAATGATGCATGCTTTCATACATAGGGAAGATATGCATAAATAATGTTGAAAGAATAACCAATGGGTTCATGGATAGATGATGCATAGGAAAAATGAAGCATGCTTTCATGCATAGGGGGATGTGGGCATAAATGATGTATGTTTTCATGCATAAGAAGATGATGCATGCTTTTCATACACAGGAAAGTGATGAGGTGATTTTGTGAAGGAATAAGTTGATTGGATGCTTATGACATCCGTGATAGCTCGTATTCTTTTCTAAATCAAGGAATGTGACAAGGTATGCCTAATGATGCATTTGCCTTTGCTTATTTTCTTCTAAATGAATGAGGAATTTGAATGAATGGTGGATACATGTAAGGTATGACATTAAGTGATTGAATGAATGAATCATCTTTTATGATGTATGGATAACGAAGAAAGATAGAAGCTGATGTATGTTAAATAATGGATACATGTTTTGCAATGATAAGTGTATGAATGAAGGCAAGCAAAATGGGTAATTTTTCCTAAAATGGATTTAAGAAATGGGTGAAAGTGAGTGTGAACGAACCTATTATTTATGATGCTTGCATGTATGAGTCAGTAAAGGTTTTGTTACTAGGATCATTCTTCTCTCAGACTCATCATAGGAAAAGATTGGGTTTGAGAAAAGAATGAAGTTGTGAAGTTGTAAGCTAGGTCGTGTTAATGAGAATAAGATATCTCTTAAGGATGAGGTCCAGTTATGGTGATGAAAAAGGCTAGAAAAGGTTTTGAGAAGGAGGTTAAGGTGAACAATGGTAAGGCTTGGATGAAATGTATATTTGCCATGGTAGGCATTTAAGCATATGTTGTTGAAGAGTGAATGATTATGATGAATAAGCATGATGAATGTATGCACAACATGGTACTCTTGTTATTAGTTGGTCTAAAGATTTTCCAACTAAACTTTTTCTCTTGACCTCTAATTTTTACCTAGACTACCATTTGCAGGTTTTCAATCTAGCGAGGTATGCTCTAATTTTTGTCCAAGCTGCTATTTGTAGGTTTTCAACCCAGTGAGCTTTTTTTCTCTTTTTTTGTTCATTTTTCTAAATTTAGCTTATCCATATTTGATTAAGGCTTAGAATGTGATCATGTAGCATTTGATCAATTGAAATTGGATTTTCACCTTATAAGATGGCTTGATATGTTGTAAAACTCTTGTGATAGGAGCTTTTTAGATAAACAAGTGGCTTGCTACTTGTGCTAACTTTATGCCACAAAAATTTTAAATCTTTGAATGTTAAATTTCATCTTTTCAACCTTTCCTATTACTGCATTGATGTTATCCCTATTATTAGTCAGTCTGAAGATTTTCTGACTAAATACATTCTCTTAAATTTCCCTAACTTTTGCCTAGGCTCATGTTCTTGGTTGATCAGCCTAGCGGGAACTAGAAAGTTCATTTGTTTTCAAATGAAGGCAACCATAGTTGAAAAGGGAATGCTTTATTGTTTGAGGCTTAAGGCAAACTTGTTAGAAATTGTAGGGTTTTAGAGTTCAGCATCTTTTGACTTTTGAATTTTTGTGTGGGCAAATATTAAGAAAGGTTTGGCTTTTTGGTGCAATTGCCATAAACTTTTAGGCTTTGATGCTTTAGATTTAGAGCTTGTTGAATTTAGACTTCTTTTAGGATTCGAACAAAAGGCATTCTTTTAGGTGTAATTGCCCCTAACTTATTATTTTCTTTCTCTCACCTCACATTCAGGGATATTTCTCATGCTTTACAAGGAAAGATCAAGTCTCGAGCTTTAAAATTATGTGTAGTAGTGTGGAGCCATCATGAAACATTTGTAACAGATGTGGATTAAGCTGATTTATTTATTTTTTTTTTTGCTTTTTTTATTTTTTATTGTTTTGAATTCTCTCAACTCACTTTCAAGACTATCGTGCTATGCATGAATGTGGTGCATAAAGATGCTCATAAAGAAAACAAAATGATGTTTTATTAAACTTTTAATCATTCCAACATAAAAGCAAGAAACAATTATAATAGAAAACTATAATTGTTCTAACTAAAAGAGGAATCTATGATAGTGACTACATCTTTATTGGATCTTTCCATATCCTTGATTGGTGGGATCTTATAGTTGGTCAAGAATTGGTCTATGAGGTGGTAGACCAAAAGTCAGAAAGAGAGAACCTTATTTTTTAGAGATTTAAGGGATATTGGTGAGGTTTGGTAATAGGTGATTTTTAGGGTAAGGTATCACACCATGATCTATGAGGTCTTAGATGGCTCAATGTAGTGCTTTGCAATTGTTAGTCAAATAGCCAGTCTTTTGGTGATAAGCGCAGTATAGGTCATAGCGATGGTTAAGTGGAAGTGGTGAGGAATGATGTTCAATATCAAAGGTCGAAGAATGATTTCTTCTTTTAATTCCTTAAGCACTATGGACAAAAGTTTATTCAAATATGGAAGTTAATGGGAAATCTTATTTGTCTTGGTTCTTTGGTAATTACTTGCCCCCATTG
>CANXYI010938905.1:0-11132 GCA_948208565.1 Hura crepitans | reverse complement strand
CCTAAGTTACTACTATAGGAACAGGCACATGTCATTTTGTGTTTGTAATTATGCTTTCTCGAGTATGTTTCTTAATGTGATAGTGGTTGTATTTCAGTTATTTGGAGGCTCAATTAAATTTGACGTCACTCTGCTAATATTTTTGACCAGATTGGTGATGCCTATGAAGCAAGGCTATTGGCTTCAAATGAGAGGTAAGCCTTCTTTACCTTGAAATGTTTTATGGGAAGAAGTGTCCTAATTTCTGTGAAGTTTTATATATAGTTTGCATTCTTGTTGCATTGGATTAATAAAAGTTCTGAATTGTGAAAATGAATTATAATAATTAGTTTAATTTAAGCCGATGTCAATAAATCCTATCTTGGTTTCCAGTTTTCTCTTTGGCTTTGTGAAGACAATACTTCAACTCACTTTAACTGTCCCTTATAAGTAAAGGTTTACATTTGATTTGACGGTTGTTATGCTTATTGAAGATCCTGTCGATGTGAGCCACACTTTCAGAGATTTTTTCCCCCTATTTTTGCTTCCCATTGTAATTCCAATTTCATTGAGCTTTTTCCAAGAAACTAGATATCAAGCAAAAGAAACTCTTCTATCTGAGGCATAGAAACAAGAAGCTGGAAATTCAAAAACATAATGTGTATGAGGTTATATTGATATGGAAGGTGAGAAAATTAAGTAGTTTTTGTTGTTTGGGGTACAAGAAAATGAATGGTAGATGATTGGGCAAGTTCACATTAGCAATAATCGTAATTGAGGTTGTTAATTATTAGGATTAATAGATATTTAGGGGTTAAATTAAACATTCACAAAGTTGAAGTACGAGAATGTGTGCTTGTTACAACTTTGGAGGAATTGGATGTGTGTTTGTTACAACTTTAGAGGAAATTTTATGTATCTAAATTGATGAAACTATAGGGCCCAATTTTCCTGGAGAGTAAGCAACCTTGGGTTAATGTGGTCTTCAGCAAAATCGACTAATGATATCAGGAACACAGGACAAAACTAGCTTCAACTTCTATTTTCAATGGTGATCAGAATCATGATGCTATACAATAGTATATAACGATGTGACTTTGCACGAGATCTTATTATCAATGAAATCCATTAATAAGTTCTTTTATATATTGCAGGCTTTATGATTAAATCGGATGCTGATGCCAATGCCAATGCCAATGCAAGGAAGCTGCTGAAATAGCCTAGCAAAATGGGCTCTTCCATTTCGGCTTTGTTATGTTTGAGGTTTTGTAATTTAATGGCCATCTATAGGGTTCAAGGCCTTCCCCTCCCCAGCCACCCAACAGGAAAAATAAGGGGGTTGGGGGGGAACACAATTGCAAATATGGGAAGAAAAATTATTAAATCCCATTTAACATCAAGTAAGTGAATTAAGATTTCTTCTGTGGTCCTTTTAAGGGCATAATGTTACTGCCTATGTCCAGCAACTAAAAAATAGGGTGTTCGCAACTTAATTTGAGGCCTTGAATCATCAGTTTCATCTTTTGTCCTTCGGTTGAGTTTAGGATCTCAAGTAATCATCTTGATATTCGACCGCCTCATGTGCTCTAAAGCAGCATACGATGTAAACAATTATGCTCCTTAATAAAGCCCAGAATTTCATTTGTTGGGCCTTTATTGAGCTCAATTTAGGACCTGCATCAGTGCCAATATTTGGGTTCTCGCACCGCGATTCCCGAATTGTGGGCTTTCTGTTGACCCAGATTCTGATTTTTTTGGGTGATCAAACCAAAGCACACCATTCTAAAATTTGGGCTGCGTTTGGGCTTGCGTTACCCAATATCCTAAATTGTGGGCCTCGGAGGCCCAGATTCCGAAATTTTGGGCCATGTTAAACCCATTATTATATGTTTTGGGCCTAGACAGGCCCAGTTTTCAATTTTTGGGCCTAGGCGAACCCATATATGCATATTTTGGGCCAAGTGCGGACTACCAGGGACATGACATTTGGGCCCTGAAGCCCAATATCCCAAATTGAAGGTCGAATTTAGGCCCACGTTAAAAGCCCATATTTATCTATTGGGCCTCGATATAGGCCCGGATTATCATTTTGGGCCATGAAAAGTCTATTGTTGCATAAGTTGGGCCTTTCTGCAGGCCTTGCGACATTACATTTACACTCTTCCAGCCTAGTTTTTTTGGGCCTTGCTCTAGGCCCAGACTCTTTGGTGACAGCATCCCAATTTTTGGTATAATGACAAACCAGCTTAGCTCCTTTCGGATCTTTAACGTAGAGTTTTATAATTTTGGGCATTAATGATTCCTTTTCCAAATCATTTTGGGCCTTTAGTTTTACAACGAATCGCTTACAAGCAATTTTTATACAAAAATTTAAACTCATTTTTATTCAGATATAGAAAATATTACATCTCAAATGCTATATTTTTCTGACAACAAAAAGAAGAGCAAAGAGAAACACAGAGAAAATATATGCACAGGCTGATAAATCTTTTTTTCAAAATAAAGGCTTAATGTAGCTTAAACATTAACCTATCACAATCATAAGCATAACCATTATCGTTCTTCAGCTTATAGGTTAATTGTCAATCATGCAACTTTAACGGCAGTCCATGATTAATTACATAAAGGTGCAGGCATGCACACAAATTAACTAGAAATTTTCAACATAATAATAATAATAACAACAATAACAATAACCACCAGAGATGATTCGTAAACGTCTCCCTTGTGAACCCCGGAACAAAAAAGGAAATTTGACCCGTAAGAGTTGGCAAAAACTCTTGGAGGTCAAGTCAGTAGAGTAACGTATTTGGTGAAAAGCAGGAGATCAGAAAATGAAGAAGCCACCTGCGTAGGTTATTTTACCTATTTATGGTACCTTACACAAATGTAACCGTCTGTTGAAGGCAGTTACCAATAGAACGTGGGAGACCCACATTTTCTTGCTCGACGTGTTAGGTACATACCACTTGGCATGCTTGTTCATGTAGCCCTATAACACGCGTTGGCAGGCTTCAGCATAAGAGCTCGGAACAGATACCCGATCTTTGGGATTTATAGAGATATAGTTCGGGCATCAGTAACTGATGTGCAGGCACAGTAATTTTCCTTATCTCCTCTACCTGGAGCAACATATAAATTGAATCAATGCCTCAAAAGCTAAAAGTATGAAAATAGCGAAACATATACATACGACTTCCGTCTAAACATCACCTCAACAGTTTCCACACCAATATGGCAAAGAAGAAGTTACCTAAGGAGAAAAGAAAACTATTTCTCGATAAGGTATAAGACAAGCAGCTAAGACATACAAAATAGCCAGCAGAAAAGAGCCAAAAAAATTTAGTCATCTTACCATGTTTTCAGAACAATATTTGCCTCCGGAGAATCAGTGGATGTACATTCAACAAAAAGATTTGTCGTTTTCAAATTAAGAGTTAATGCACACCATTATTAATCAAGGCCAAAGATAAAAATAAACGCTCTATAAGACTGCACGTCCACAAAGGAATTCAAATTATTCTACACCTATATGCACGAGAGAGCAAATTGTTATAGTGTATATAAATTGGAAAATGTTACATTCATGCTTTTAACATAAACAGGAACATGTAACACATAATTTTAAAGGAAACCTGCCAAGAGCAAAAGTAAAAGAATTATAAAGAAAAATAGGGCAAAGCATAATTACTATCATTTCTTTACCCCAAGGAAGAAAGTGCATACCTATCTGTAACTCAACAAGGTAGATGGATCTGCATTGTACTTCGGACTATCAGGAACGCAATCATATTATTGTCATACTTCACATAATAAGCATGGCCATAATTACAAAATTTTCCTATGCATTAACTTTGGCAAGAAAGTTTACTTAGAGAACCAGAGATGACTTCCTTCATTGGTTTTCGATGGTGTTTATTACATCCAACCACATTCAAAGTGTAAGGCATAAGGCTGGCCAAAACAACTTATGTGAAGGGTAGTAAAACATAAAATTAATCAAAATCATGTTTGCATCTCTTAAGGAGTTGTGTCATGAAACTAAGCAAATGAAAACATGAATATAAATTGAAACAGCAAAAATGAATTCAGTGCCTTTTAAGGAGGTTTTGGTTTCCATGCGCAGGTTTTGACATCGTAAAATTCAAGAACAGAAGTTCAAAAGGCAGTCATTTTCAGACTTACAAAATCGATTCAATTATAAAATTAATAATAATATCTAACTTCATAATATTTGAAGGAAACACAAGTCAAAATATTTCAAAATATAATTCATCAATCTATCAATAAGAGGGGAAAAAAAAAATAAGAATGTGTCAAGATATTAAACGATCAATTTATCTATCCATCAATAAGAGAAAACAAAAATATGAATGCATCAAGATATCCAACAGTCAATATGAAGATATCAGTTCACCTATAAAGAGCCAACTAAGTGGGAAACACAATTTATATTCACAAGATAACTTTACCTTTTGTCAGCGAGCACAGATGAAAATGAATGCCTTAGGAAGTATTAATAGTTGATTATAATAAATAAATAAATAAAAAGGAATGGCCTATTGGAGACGCAGGTTAAAAAGAAAAAATGTGCTTCAGATTTTACTTCAAGGACCATATCAAAATGTAAAAAATAAGAAAAAAAGAAAAAAAAAAAAAGAGAGAGAGAAGAAAAGAAAAGAAATACAAGGCAGACAAACCTTGATCAGAGGACTGAGGATTCTCAAACATAATACAAGTTGATGGATCATCTATTCTATCTAACATAGTAAAATTCTCCTGATAAAAAGTCCATGTAAAAGCTCCGAGAACCCTTTCGTGCCAACCTAATAAAGCAAATACAAATAAAGAGCGAAATATCAATTAAGATAATATTAGCTCCCACAAAAGATAAAAGTAGCATATTGTGTCTGTGCACATGTGTGTGCGTGAGTGTGTGTGTGAGAGAGAGAGGGGATCTAGAGTCATTCTTTGTTCATTAAATTAACAATTTAAAGTCATTACTGAAAATATTCATATAGATAATTATTAATTAATATCAGTTAATAAAATATGATAATGATGGTAAACCTCCATAACCTTGCATAAGTGCAACATATTGCTTCTGATTTCAGTTATTACAGTGATTGGAACTTCAAGCAATAAGTTCAGCAACAACTGCATCCAGCAATTTAACAAACTGGACCTAAAGAATAATAAAGATGAGAAAAATCAACTAAAAGAACAAAAGCTCCTACCAACAACAAAAGGAAGTGAGGGACAGATGAACTATCAATCCGGTGCCTCCACTCTGATAAGATCCTCAAGCTGGTTCCAGTCTAGAGGTATTGACGATGATAGCCTTATATTTGGAACGCAAAAAGTAACTATTAGCAATTGCAAGCTCATTTTGTTTGGCAGTGGTTTCAAGCTGAAATTACAGAGCAGCTGATCTTTATTGAAATAACAAAAGAAATAAACCATCTACATGCAGTTTGTTGAGTGCGGTATCAGATGTTTGTTTCTTCACTAATTTATCACAAAAGCATGTCTTAAACAAATGATTATCAAATTGTGCATAAAAAGATTCAAATCTCGGTATGTATTTTTAAGCTCCAGCTATACTTTTCAGAACACCAAACAGGTTAGAAAACTAAGCATTAGAAACAAAGATGGTTCAACACATAAGTTCTATGACTCAAACCTAAATTTTATTAGAGAAGACAGAAATGAATATTCTTCAAAGACAAGCAAGTTTTGTTATACTCAAGATCCAAACAGATTTTCTAAACAGCAAGTTATACGCCTGAAGATCACACACAACCACAGCATGAACATAAATAAAGATGTTCTCATTTCTTACACATCATAACATAGTCACCGACCTGTAAAATGGGATTCATAGAATGCACATAGTACAAAGCATTTCCATGCAATTTTTATGTAAACTATTATCAGATCATTTAAATCTTCCGATGTTAGAGCCCAGCATTTCAGTTTTAACAAAATGACCTCCATGCAATTTTTATATACACTTCTAGCGCTTTTATTTCCAAATATAGAACTTAATCGTCACATAGTATCATTACAGAAAATATTATATTTCAAATATTATATTTATCTGACAAAGGGAAAAAAAAAGCAAATAGAAATACTGAAAAAAAAAAAATCACAGGCTGATAAATTTTATTTTCAGAATACCAAGGCTTATTGAGCTTGAAAATTATCAAAATATCATGATCAGGAGCATAACTATTATCATACTTCCAGCTTATAGCTTAATTGTTCAATAATGCAGGTCTTCAGTGCAGTCCATGATTAATTACATAAAAGTGCAGGCATGCACACAAACTAACTTAATTAGAAGTTTTCATAACAATAGCAATAAGAATAAAAATAACTGATGTCCAGACATAGTAATTTTCCATATCTCCTCTGCCTTGGGCAATATATAATTGCGGAACTTCTTTACCATAGATTAGTCTGGACACTCATGACTTCATCTGAACATCACCTCAACATATTCCACCTCAATATGGAAAGACCCTAAGTTCCTTGCTAGGAGGACCATATCCTTCTCATCCAAAGGCCACAAATCAGAGGGTCCCAAATTCCACTGCTTTGTGGCCCTTGGATGAGGAGGGTTAGGGTGAACCTCAATATGGTAAAAAAGTTGTTACCTAAGGAGAAAAGGAAAATTATTTACTAAAGAAAAATATTTACCACAACAACAACAGTAACAATAATAATTGATGTGCAGACACAGTAATTTTCCATATCTCCTCTGCCTCGAGCAATGTATAATAGTGGATTTCTTTGCCACAGATAAGTCTGAATACACATGACTTCCTGCTGAACATCACCTCAATATATTCCACTTCTATATGGAGAGACCCTAAGGTCCTCATTAGGAGGATCATATCCGCCTCATCCAAGAACCACAAACCAGTGGGTCCCACATTCCACTGATTTGTGGCCCTTGGATGAGAAAGGTAAGGTCTTCCAAGTGAGGACCTTAGGATGAACCTCAATAAGGTAAAAAAAAATGTTGTTACCTAAGAAGAAAAGAACTATTTACTAAAAAGGGTCAAGAGAAGGAGTACTAGCCAGCAAAAAGGAACCAAAACAATTTAGTGATTTTTTACCATGATTTTTTTCAGAAAAATATTAGCGTCTGGCAAACCAGTGAAGTATATTCAACAAACATTCATTGTCTTCAAAGTAATAGTTAACCCACTATTAACAATTGCAGGCAAAGACAAATATATATGCTCTATAAGGTTACACCTCTAGAAAGGAATTTCAATTGTTCTACACAAGGATTAGCCTCTATGAGCAAGAGAGCAAGTAGCTGTGGCACATATTTGGAAAACGTTGCATATTCATGCTTTTAGCATAAACAGGAACATGTAACTCATAATTTAAGTGTAACATATCAAGAGCAGAAGTAAAAGAACTATAAGCAAAAGTAGGGCAAAGTATAACTACTGTCGTTTTTTTTACACCATGGAAAAAAGAGCATATCCATAACTCGACAAACTAGATGGGTCTAAATTATACTTCAGACTATCAGGAACACTGTCACACTTCACCAATATTAAGCATGCCCATAATTACTAAATTTTCCTATGCATTAAATTTGGCAAGTAAGTCTACTTAGATAACCAGAGATAGCCTTTATTGGTTTTGGATGGTCTTTATTATGTCCAAATACTTTCAAAGGGCTAGACATAAGGCTGACCAGAACAACCTATGCAAAGGGTAGTAAAACTTAATTTGAACAAATCAATATCATGTCTCTATCTTTTGAGGAGTTGTGTCGTGAACCTAAGCAAATAAAAACATGACTATGAATTGAATTAGCAAAAACAAATACAATGCTTCTTAAGGAGCTTTTGATTTTCATGTGCAGGTTTTGAATAAAATTCAAGAACAAAAGTATAAGAGACAGTCATTTCTAACTAATAAAATCTGTTCAATTGCAGAATTAACAGTAATATTTAACTTCATATATTTGAAGGATACACAAGTCAAAACATTTCAAAAATATAATTCATCAATCTATCAATAAGGATAAACAAAAATAAGACTGTATCAAGATATCTAACTGTCAATATAAAGATATCAATTTACCTATAAAGAGCCATCTAAGTGTAAAAAACAATTGACCTTCACAATAACAAGACTTGGCCTCTTGTCAGGGAAAACAAATGAAAATGAATGCCTTAGGAAGTATTAATAGCAAATTATAATAAATATAATCAAACAGGAATGGCCTACTAAAGATCCACACTAAAGGAAATTCCCCTTCAAATTTTTCCTTCAAGAAAATATCAACGTGCAACAAACCAAGGGGGAAAAAGAGAGAGAGAGAGAGAGAAAAGAAAAAAAATAAACCATCTACATGCAATAAGTTAAGCATGGTATCAGATGTTTGTTTCTTCACCATCTCAAAAGCATGCCTTGAACAAAGAATAATTAAATTATGGCCAAAAAAATTCAAAACTAAAGAGTACAAAACTAAGCAATAGAAACAAAGATGGTCCATAAGAATGGTTCCGCTATCAAGACTAAACTTTATTATATACACCGAAACGAATATTCTTCTTCACATACAAACAAGTTTTGTTACACTCAAAGATCTAAATAGATTTCCTAAACTGCAAGATCTATGCCACACATCATACAACCACAACATGAACAAAAATAAAAGATGTTCTCATTTCTTAGATGCCATAACAGAGTGGGCAACTTGTAAAATCTGATTCTTAGGATGCAAATAATGCAAAGCACCTCCAAGTCTATTTCATAAAAGTAACAGCAAAAATTACTCTTATGGCAGTGTGAAACGCTTCTCTTGAAATGTTATTTTCTTGATCCTTCAAGTATGCAAACTCAGGAAAGTTCTCAAGGCATGTCAAGAACAATGTCATTGCTTTGTCAGTGCATACTAAGAACAAGTTCTCTGGATTAATGAACAAAATAATAATAGGCTTCCTGGAAATATTAAAATTTACATGGAAAAAAAGTTGCTTATCACTTTTACAAAAGGATTATAAATTGCTTCAGCAACGTGTGCTACGGCTGTTCCTGAATCAAGTATGGTTCCCTAATTGCTATATGTTCTAAAAATGATGGATCAAAGGCTCAAGTTTTAGTGGCAACATAAGCAATTAGCAGTTCCATTCTATGTAGAGACCTGAAGACCCAGAAATGCGAGTCATCAGTCTCTCTTATTGCAGAAATGGAGATTATAAGTCATTGGTTTGAGCATCTAAAGTGTTAAACCTAGCTAATCAAGACAAAAGGAAACAATATATTGGAAACATAAATGGCAAATAAAATGCTATTGTGAAAAATGGCACGGTGAAAGAAATTAGATTATTAGTAGGATCATTCAAAGAATGTGGTACAATGGGATTATTTTGGAAACCAATGCATGCACTAAAGCACTCCAGCCTGCAAACCAATTCAAGTATCCAAATTAGAGATGCAAGATGCTGGCAACTCAAACCATTGCACATTATGAAATAAAACCATGCTCAAATTTCTGCAAAGAAAGACGCATCTTGCCTTAAGAAATGGAGTGCACAACTCACAAGGTTATCTGGCTTTAAAAGGTAGCTCTTGGGATATAATATCATCAATGCACCACCAGCATTGTCAAAGCTAATTTGAAAGAAATACTTTATCAAAGCTGAACATCAAACAAAAATACCATTTCCATTATGCTTGCCATGCAGAGAACAGAAACTGAAATGACAAGTTTACAAAGCTAACCTAGGAGTAGACCAAATATCATTGCCTTCGATTGGAAGGAAATACAAAATCATTTCTCAAAAGAATATCAGATATCTGCACAAGAAGAGAAACAAACATTTCATACCAGAGGGTTCTCAATTTTGTTGCATATGAAAATTTCCAAGAACGAATTTTAGATTAATTAAATCATAGAAAAAATTCGCTTACCGCTTTTACCAAAGAATCATAAATTAAATTCCTTCAACAAGGTACGCTAAGGCTGTTCAGGAATCAACTACAGTTTCCCTGATTGGTTGATGTTCTAAAAACTGATGGATCAATGGCTAAAGTTTCAGCAACAACAATACTTTGCAGATTAATTCTACATAGAGACCTGAACTTCCAGAAATGCAAGTGATTAATCTCACTTAATGCAGAAAAACAGACAGTACCATGCCAAAGACTCGTATTACAATAGCATAATTGACTTGTTTTATGGAAAGATAATGAGCTGAAAGTAAACACCTAAAATTCCACGAGGTGTAGCGTAGCGGAAAGAAATAAACCAGCCAAACAATAAAATAAACAACAAAACAAGATCCAATCAGAAATTAGAAAATATAATAAGTAACGCAAAGTGGAGAACTTACAAGTTTAATAACAAGCTCTTCATTTGTGGGAATTAGTTCCTGAACAATAAATTTCAATTCCAAATTAGAGTCTATAACATTATTACTCAGAGAACGATAAGAAGAATAAGAAGAAAATTACCTAACCGACATAGATCTCCCAAACGACCTGCTGGATCTTTCGACCAAGCCGAATGATGTTCTCAACACGCGGCTCCATCAATAAAATCGACAGAAACTCAAAAATCGAAACCTCTAGCTACAGTGGAAACCTAATACAATCTAAAAAAAAATATTACTAAAAGTAACTGTCAAGGGAAAAAAAAAGACAACAATGTACACCGAATAAACAGACCGACGAATTAAAAAAGTCGCACGAAAATAGCAAAATCCGAAACAAAAATGAAAAAAGGAAACGGAGAACTAGAATTTTCGTGGTGCTTTGAATATTAATTAATTAAGAAAAAAAAAAAAGCAATTCCTAAACTAGGCTAGGTTAATTACTGATGACTAAAGAACAAAAGGAAAGTCGATTAGAAAAAGAAGGCCCTAAACTTGATTGTTTGCTGGTGAAGGTCTCGCGGCGAACGACGGCGGCGTAATGTGGACGGAGCAACGACGGCAAGAACGAGAAAGAAGGAGGGAGAAAACCAAGAGAGAAATGACAGAGAGCAGATAAAAACAGGATAATTTAATCCGTCAATTATCATGATTTAAGGTATTTATTTGTATGGCTCATTTATTATTATTATTATTATTATTATTATTAATATGTTTGACAACAAAAGGGATAAAGTAGTGCAT
>CANXYI010938869.1:0-10885 GCA_948208565.1 Hura crepitans | reverse complement strand
CATAAAATCTTATTTAGCATTTTTAACTATCCAAATGACTTCAAATTGGCTTCAAACTTTGCCAAAATTCTATCATAATTAATACTCCCCATTAGTACACTTAGTGCAACTTGAGTTTCAGAAAGCACTATTCATCTCGAGAATTACTATTCATGAGAGTCAGGATTTTTGGGTCATTACATTTCTTCCCCTCTTAGAAAGGATGTCATCCTCAACATACTTAATTCGAAGAGATATGGATACTACCCTCTCATCTGAGCTTCACTCTCCTATGTCACTTCTTCCACATCGTGATGTCACCACAACATCTTCACCAATGGCATAGTCTTGTTCCACAACTCTTTAACCTCTCTGGTTAAGATACTTATAGGTTCTCCCTCATATGACAAGTTTGGTCGTATCTCCACTTTCTCAACTGTCAACACATGTGAAGGGTCCGATCTATACCTTCTTAGCATCAAGACATGAAACACATCATGAATCTACTACAACTTTGGAGCTAATGCTAGTTTATAGGCTAATGGACCCACACATTCTATGATTTTGTATGGTCTAAAGAGCCTCAGACTCAACTTTCTTTTCTTACTAAACCTCAACACCTTTTTCCATGGAGATTCCTTAAGAAAGACCTTATCACTGACTTCATACTCAATGTCTCTTCTCTTCAAATCTGTATTGGATTTCTATCTATCTGAAGTAGCCTTTAGCCTTTCTCTAATAATCTTCACTTTTTCTTCAGCATCCTTGACCAAATCTGGTCCTATAAGGTTGTGCTTACTCAGCTCGCTCCAACATAAAGGAGTTCTGCATCGTCTCCCATACAATGCCTCATAAGGAGCCATACCAAGGTTTGCCTATAACTATTGTTGTAAGTGAATTACACCAAAGAGATATACTTATCCCAATTTCCTTTGAGCTCTATGGGACACGCTTTGAGCATATCTTTAAGCACTTGAATAAGCCTCTCTGACTAACCATCCATTTGAGGATGAAAAGCTATGCTAAAACTAACCTTGGTCTCCAAAGTATTATGGAGCTTCCTTGAAAATCTTGATATAAAATAGGGATCTCTATCCGAAATGATAAAAAAGGCACTCTATGAAGCCTAACTATCTCATCAACATATAGTTCAGCCAACTTCTCCAAGGACTAATCTTTCCTTACTGGAATGAAGTAAGCTAACTTGGTTAATCTATTGACCACTGCCCAAATAGAATCATGCTTATTCCTAGTCATCGATAGTCCAATCACAAAATCTATAGTGACTCGATCCCATTTCCATTCTAGAATTGCTATGGGATGTAGCAAACTAGAAGGAACTTGATGCTTAACCTTCACCTGCTGACAAGTGAGGTATCTTATCACATAATCAGCTACATCTCTATTCATGCCTGGCCACCAATATATCATCTTTAAATCCTAGTACATCTTAGTACTACTAAGAGGCATAGCATATGGTGCATTGTGTGCTTCTAGAAAAATCTACTGTCTTAAATTTTCCTTATCTGGCACACAAAGGCATTCATGATAATACAAGTAACTATCTTCCTCAATCACAAATTTAATAGACTTCCCCTCTTGGATCATACTCATGATACTTTAAAGCCTATGATCATCCTTCTGCGAATCCTTCACTAACTGAATCAAACTTGCCTTGACTTATAGCTCAACTAACAAACCATTGTCTTCTTGTAGCCTCAAACTAACATGCATCACCTTTAAAGCTGACATAAACTTCCTACTCAACGGATCTATAACCATATTAACTTTCCTAGGATGGTAGTCAATAAGGCAATCATAATCCTTGATAAACTCCATCCATCTTCTTTGCCTCAAGTTTAACTCTTTTGTGTTGGTAGATACTTCAAACTCTTATGATCAGTGAAGACATAACACTTTTTTACATAAAGATAATGCCTCCATATCCTTAAAGCAAACATAATGGCTATAAGCTCTAAATCATGTGTTAGGTAGTTTTGCTTATGAGGTTTTAATTTTCATGAAGCATAAGCAACAACTTTGCCATCCTGCATGAATACACATCCTAACCCATTCAATGAAGCATCGCTATATATGGTGAACTCTTTTTCTAACACTAGTTGAACAAAAATTAGAGCCTTAATCAACAAACTCTTGAGCTTATCAAAACTCTCCTGACATCTGTTATCCCACTCAAACTTCACATCCTTCCTTAAAAGACATGTCAAAGGGCATGCTATCAAAGAAAACCCCTTGACAAACCTTCTATGATATCCATCTAAAGCTAAGAAATTCCTGATCTCAGTCATATTCATAGGCAATTTCCACTCTATTATAGCCTGAATCTTGCTAGGATTAACCCTTATACCTTCTATTGATGCTATATGCCCCAAAAATGATACTTTCTCTAGCTAAAACTCACACTTGCTGAGTTTAGCATAGAGCTTCTCATCACTCAAGATCTATAAAACTATTCATAGATACTTGTCTTGCTCTTCTCAGTCCTTAGAATATATAAGTATGTCATCGACGAAAACTACTACAAACTCATCTAGAAATGGCCTGAAGATCCTATTCATGAGATCTATGAATGCCATCGGTGCATTAGTTAATCCGAATGGCATCACTAGGAACTCATAGTGACCATTTCTAGTCTTGAAAGCCATCTTATATATGTCTACCTCTTTCACCCTCAGCTAATAATACCCAGATCTAAGATCAATTTTAGAGAAGACACATGCCCTTTTAAGCTAATAAAAAAGATCATTGATCCATGGTAAAGGATACATATTCTTAATGGTGACTTTGTTTAACTACATGTAATCCACACAAAGTCTCAAAGAACTATCCTTTTTCTTGACAAATAGAACTGGTGCTCCTCATGGTGAAACACTCAGTCTAACAAAACCTTTGTCAAGAAGCTCTTACAACAATATCTTTAACTCTTTTAGCTCTATAGGAGCCATCAGGTATGGAGTTATGGAAACTGGTGCTGTGCCTAGCATTACATCAACTCTAAATTCTAACTCCTGTTCTGGTGGTAAACCGGGCAACTCATTTCAAAAAACATCCCCAAACTCAATTACAATAGGAATCTGACTTGCTTCTGATACTTCCTTTTTGGTGTCAATGATATATACAAGGTATGCTTGACAACCCTTTCATATCATCCTACTAGACATAACTACTAATGCTATATTAGCCATGCAATATGATCTTTCACCCATCACTATCACTTCTGACCCATTACTAGCTTGTAACATGATCGTCTTCATCTTGCAATCAACTATGGCATGATACTTAGACAACCAGTCCATGCCCAAGATAAGATCAAACTCATTAAGGCAATTCAATGAGATCCACTAGGAAAACTCGTCCTTATGCTAACAAATGATAGTCTCTGAACACTTCAGTATCTATGTTGTGTTATCCTATAGGATTGCTAACCATCACATCAAAACTAAGGTCATCTGACACTAAACCCCTATCTATAACGCGTGTTGTATAGATATAAGAATGTGTAGACCTCAGGTCTATCAGTGCTAAAGGATATAAATCAAAGATAAATAATGCACTCATTATAACATCAACGACTTTTGCCTCTTCTCTAGCCCATATGGCATAGTATCTAGCTAGAGCTCTGCTCTCTGACTTGTCCTTCTGATGAGCCCCAACTCTACTTTTGATATCTCTTTTATCCCTTATCTATGATAACTCTAGTGGCCTCACTAGACAATCTCTTTAGAAATATTCTTTAGAGCCATAACCCCAATAAACTCCTGATATAGTTTTCCAACATATACCTAGGTGTCTTTTGTGATAATTTTTAAAAGCTAATGTCGAAACACTACCAGTTGTAAATCTAGGAGCACCTAAGGTCTGAGTCTAAGCTTTAGAACCTTATTATGATCTCTAGGATCAATCTAACTTTTTGCCTTATTGAAGCTTAAACTAACCCCTTTCTATTTCTTATCAACTATATAACCAGAACTATCCTATCCTTGGCCAAAAGACCTCTTCTTGAAGCTATCTCTCTTTTATCTCGGTTGATACACCATCTCTATGGTATGACAAGCTACTATTAAGGCTAAAAAGTCCATGTTCTATATTAGAGCAACCTGTTGCATAACATCCAAGTTTAGCCCCTTCTCAAACTTCTTCCAATAATCTTCCTTTATAGCCATTACTACCTTAGCATATCTACTTAAGCGACCAAACTCCTTCTCATACTTAGATATAGACCTATGCTTTTATCTCTGATCCATAAACTCCTAGTACTTCTTATCTAGATAATGCTTAATTATGTACTTCTTCTTGAATTCTCTAAGAAAGAACTCCCATGGTAAATCATCACCCATCTTATACATTATAATGGCCTCCCACCACTTCAAAGATTCCTTTGACAGCATAAAAGTAATGCACACAATATACTCTTCTTGAGGACACTTTAACTACTGCATGATCCTAAGCATCTGATATAACTAATACTTAGCTCTACTCGACTCATCTAGCACTTTACCCTTGAAGTACTCAGCCCCATTCTTTAATAACCATTCTATGTACATCTTATAAAAAGCTTGCTACTCTTATGATACTAGAGGTAGAGCTATGTGTACTGTAGCAACTATAGTAGCAGCAGCCACAACAACCACCGTCACTTGCTTGATAGACTCTAACATCATCCATAGCCAAGCCAGTTGACCCTGCTATCCACATGCAACATGTCCTACATCACCGGAGGTCACATACTTAGGTTGTGCCCCTCCTTGTACAACCGTAGTAAGAGCATGGCTCTTTACTCCTTCTTCTTGACTTCGGGTAGTACTACAACTCATCTTCATATCAATAGGTAAAAGAAATATATTATAAACCCCATATGTAAAATGTTATGATGCAAACATACTATATTGCCCTTATGTAACCCATAGGTTTCGAGGAAAGCCTAAACCAAAGCTCTTATAGTAATAAATGTGGCTTTCCTCTACCCAATTTGTACATTAGACCTAAATAGGGAGCATGCATGCATATCGACATCCGATTCTACTACCCATTAAAAACCATAATAAATTAAAAATTTTATTAAATAAATAATTTCTTAACTAATGGAATTGTTAAAAACATTAAAATCAATTTGGCATGCCTCACAAGGCAACTAATGGGTTCATTGTTTCAAAATTTGGTACCATAACAATTGTATTAGGACACTTTCCCAAATAGTAAACCTATTAAAAACACTTTTATAAAGACATACAACACATCTTAACTCCAGACAAGTCTTCTTCACCCTCTAATCTCATAAAAAAACCACAAAGCCTTAAGCTCAACTCAAACAGTATTCTCACATGCAATATCACAAGTTATCACACAATCCATGTGAGAAAAGAAATGTTTTTACAATATTACAGTTTTAGTTACAAAACTAACTCATAGTTTAGAGATTAGGCACAATCCCTATGGAATCACAAGAGTAATACTAATTATATTTACATCATCATCATTTTACAAAAAGAAATAAAAAGTACCTAAGAAGGGCAACCTTCATGTTCTCCTATAGGGTAGAAGCTTTGACTCGAGTCTACTGCTTTGTTACCTACGCATCACAAACAGGCAATACATTAAGCTTTTGCTTAATGGTGTAATCACTTTAATATTGAAAATGACAATTTAAGCATACTTTTATGAATTATATGCCATATGAATCGTTTATTATCATACATATGCACACATTATGAATATCACATAATTATGTAATTGTAGCACATACTTGCCTTTAAAAGCTCAAAAACCATATTATGTCCATAGTCACAACATAATAGCTCTCAACATAAATAAAATTGACCATATACATAAAATATTCATATATTGGTATAAAACATACCTATAGTCCATTATACATTTTAGCTAGAATATCAATATGCATTTCAACCTATAACCATACATAAGCACTAATATCATATGTTCGAGTTTTATAAGCCTATATACATCAACACTTCAATTTATGAGTATTAAACTCCACATTATACCACATATATCATATTAATAAGTTTAACTTGAGATTATGTCAAAATTACCAATGTCACACATAATGTATCATTCAAGCTATAAATAACATTATTTTAAGCTTAACATATTCTTATATCACAATTATTATTATCATGTGTTTAACTTATAACTATACTAAGGTCATAACTATCCAAGGTTAGATAGTGGATATCATTGGGTCGAAAGCCTCACACTTCAAGGTGATAAATGTTGCACCTAAAGGTGCTAGTATATATAGATACAAAAACACATTGGCCTATAGGCCTCACAACCGAAGGTGATAAACATTGGCTTATAAGCCTCATGCCCATCAACATTTAAACATTGACCCATAGGTCTTATACACAAAGGTAAACATTGCAGCTACTAAATCCTTGTTAACCAATTAACATATCCAAACTAGGTTGTCTAACTGTATAGGCATCATTAAACTTATCAATTATCTCATTTTAATCATTCTAAACATATAACATTGTTTATGTCCTAACTTGCATTGTGACACCCCCTACTAGATTCTTGAAGAAACCCAATGAATGGTACACTTCTCCTTAGGTCACCCATCCTAACTTCTCTCATATATATTCATTTAACTTTTACTTAGACTGTATTAATCCACTGTATCTGACTCCCAAAACCAGAAATGTCTACTTATAGCCCCTCTAAGTTCATGTTATCATGTTTATACTAATTTAGAGTAATTTCAAAAAGGTTCAGGTATTTCTTAACAATCCGACAGCATAACGGCTATTTGAGTCACTATCCTAAAATTTTTTCAACCT
Organism: Hura crepitans; assembly: GCA_948208565.1. Classification (NCBI taxonomy): domain Eukaryota; kingdom Viridiplantae; phylum Streptophyta; class Magnoliopsida; order Malpighiales; family Euphorbiaceae; genus Hura; species Hura crepitans. The sequence continues at coordinate 4,085 of CANXYI010938869.1, read as the reverse complement.
AAAAGGCACTTTTATAAAAGATATTACATCTCTTGGACCCTTCTAGTCCCCTAGATGTCATCCTATCATCAACTATACAACCAACAATCATAGTCCTTAGGTCACAATCATGGAACACATAGAGCCTCAGGCTCACAATTATCAAAACAAATCATATACATACAAAAGGAACCATCACATGACTAATTATAATATAGTCTATTACATACAATCTCACCCTATTCCATTATACACATTATACTTGTTACGCCACCTAAGTACATAAAGTACTAAAGCTATACAAATTTACATTATCAACCTTCTCACACTTGACCTCTGAACTCCCTATATGCTTCACGAGGGCAACATCTTTATTCTTGGTACTTGCACACTGAAATAGGTATGTTATGTATAAAATACTCAATGGTAAATTCAATCATTAAAAAAACATGCAGTAGTTATATTCACACATTAATATTCTATTTATTTCTAGCTTCATTATCTAGGTTCAACTTAGAACATTCACATGCCAAATTAATGTTTTATCCCTAGGATGCTTCTGTCCATAAAATCTATCTAAATAATCATTACTAGTCTTATAAATTATGTTTTAGATCACTATTTATCACTTTATGCCTAAATTATACCATTTTAAGCCTTTACCCACAATCAGTGTAAAATTACTAAAATGCCCCTATGTCCTATTTCATTGTCATATGTAAATTTATTGATAATATTTAATTATTTCAGCTAGCCCATCTCAATAGTCAATCCTAATAGACACTAAATCTAGAGGGAAAAATATAACTAGAGCAGTGGTCCCTATTCTAGACTTGCACCGCTACACTGACATAGTCACATTTCGGCACCTAAGGTGCAAATAATAATATCTAGTTTTCTTTGCAAACTGGCCTATTTAACAGGCTAGTACAGTGATCTTCTAGGACCTTGGCCACTATGTCGACCCTTTTTAATAATTAAAAATGTCACAAACTAGTCTATATAGCATATTAGTCTATTTGTTGGACTAGTGCAATGGTCCTTTAGGACTTATGCCATTACACTGGCATGCAAGATATAAAGTAAGTGAATGTCACAGTCTACTCTGACTGTCTGACTATTACAGTGGTCTCAAATGGACCTAAGCCACTGTATCGGCCCTGTGTATGAATCAAATGAGATAGCAGCTGCAAAAGTCCCTAAGTTAACCGGTCAACTCATTTAGTGGGTGTCTATCTAGTGGGCCATTTAACCTCAGACTATGTTTATTTCTTTACTGATTAACCTTTTTTTAATAGTATAAACCCAAAAATAGACATTTACATTTTTTTATAGCGTAATTGGAAATTAGGCCGGTCTAGTATGGCCATAAGTAGGCTTACCGGGTGAATTATCAAAAAGTATAATCATGGGTTCAAGTGTCAAGAATTATAATATATTATGCTGAATTTAATTCCATGAATATTTTATAATTCTAGGCTAATTACTATTTTGTGGATTTATTGGTTCATGTAATGGTCCCTTAGAACAGTTATGGGTTATTACGGCTAAGGTTCTACTTGGCTTCTTAGGTTAATTTCACCTCCTTTTTTAGGGCTATTTTCACTAATCCTTTTTATGCATTTATAGGCCTAAGACAACCATAATCTAGGCCATAAATAAGGCCAAAAATCTAGGCATTCAAGACATTCCTATAAGTCACATCATCCATTATAGGCACCAAATCTAGATACATAAACCATTCTTACATCATAGCCCTTAAAGGCAATTTCAAGTCAATTTTTAAGATAATTATTCATGCCATTCCTTACCTATGTTACATGCCATTTAAGTTATAGATTAACTAAGTTTTATACCAATACAATATATTTTATTACATGCACATTATCTCACATTATCCAATTACACTAGGCTTGCCTACACACCATAATCACAACCCTTCCCATGGCAAGCATACCCCTCAACCACAAAAGATTTCATTGCCAATTCATGTATTTTTAACATCACTTATCTTACATACATCATCCACCTTACCATGCTTGCATATACACATACATACATACTTCACCCATACATGTCATGCCATTATATAAGCCATACATATCTTGGCCCACATAATACACATATGCATGTGCTTTGTATCAATTAATTATTCATCATAGGTTTATGGCACATACATTTCTAGCCTCAAACACCACCTAAAACCCTACTAAGCAACCATAAACACTAGCAACCATGAAGTAAACTCTTAGCCACTCCCATATTTCATGCCAACCATGTATACTTCCATCAATTCATAAGGGATACTATTATATATCCATGCTAAGGCCATCAATTGTACCTTAAAACACTATAAGCACATTTTACTACTTCTCTATCTCTTAGCCAAACAAAATTAACATGTATATTACTTTCTTTCATCAATCAATCATGCAATTTACACTCCTTAATGCCATACGCTATTTTCTTTCAAAGGCAACATTTATCCAAGCTAACTTATACATTCAAACCATTCCTAGCTCAAGGATAAACTACTAAAATTTTTGAGGGCATGATGAAAATGGCTAAATTCACTTACTAGCATGGAAAGACACTTGAAATCTTCAACTCCACAAGTTTTCTAGCCTTCTACGATGGTTCCTCCATCCTTCTTCAAGCCCTTTTCTTCCTTAATCCACCTTAAACACAATTCACACACTCAATCTTAGTCTTTAGGCATCACAAAGATCCAATTCTAGCTAAGAATCACCATGAAAATGAAAGGAAAAGTAAAGAAACTCACCCCAATTGCACTTGCTAGACTGTGCTGACCTAGGAAGGTTTGAAGATTTTTAATTAATTCATAGGTACTCCTTTTATTGTGATTCCTTTTCACCTAGCTCCCTAAAACACAAGAAGGAATTTAGGTGATGAAAATTCTTAGAAATGTAATAAAAAGAAAGGTAAAAATGGCTCCTCCTCCCCTATGTGGTGTCGATAGCAATAAAGGGAGAAGAGAAAATGTTTCTTTTATTTTAAGTGGAAATGTCCACTTGGCACTCGCCCTTGCCACTTGACAAAGGTCTTAGTCCAAATGGCTAAGTGGGGGTGGGTCCCACAGCCACCCAAGCCACCCCAACACATCTTAGTTTTTTGGCAAACTTCAAAAGTTTACCAAAATTCACACGGACCTTAAAAAATTACACCATTTCTTTTAAAATTAATATTTTAATCCCCTCTACATGCTTGTAAATTTTTATGGCTAAATTCCATAGATAGGGTAGTTTTCAAACTACCTTGATTTGCATGCCAACATAAAAAATTTTGAGAATTTGCTAATGACCTCGAAATCCAAAAATTCTTTCACCATTAGGCTCATTGAAATTTTTAAGCTTAAGGGTATGATATTTTCGGGTTTGTTCGGGCACCTCTCAGGTCATTCTCGGCTCGTAAGATTTTTATTGCATAGAGGGGTAGCTTATAGTCCAAAATGAATTATTGGTTCTACTAAATTTTTAAATTCTACCTTTTTCATTAAATTAAAGACCACAAAGTTTCATGACTAGTGTCATTACCTTGATTTACATGCAAGTGACCTCACACCCTGGGCTCACTTCTCAGACCCAATGGCACTATTCATGGGGCCTCAAAACACAGGCTTTACATGTATAAACTGATCACATTATCCATTTTGTGTATCATCAAGGCGTAACCACTCATGCCAAGTAGCATGTCTCACATAATACATAGCATAGCCAAATTAGGCTTATATAAGCTCGAAAACACCAAATGGTCACATTGCCTAGTTTTAAAAGCTAGAATACTCATCTGGCATCATAATCATATATTATATCATTACTTTTATTATTAACATGCATTATAAGGTCTACTGCATCACAGTTATGCATAATGCTCACATTCCGCATTTCTTTTCATTTCAACCATAATATCGGTGTTTAGTGATATGCATGCATTATACACATATATATATATGGCAATAAACCATACAACATTCAAGATGGCATTCGGCCATCAATAAGCATACAGACAAACATTTTAGTCATCATATGTGCACACTTAGAATGGCATTTAAGCACAAAACATAATGTTCAAGTCATTTCCGTATA
>CANXYI010938792.1:0-11540 GCA_948208565.1 Hura crepitans | reverse complement strand
GAGTTAAACTGAATTCAATAATAGGAATTTGGTAAAAGTTAAATGATTGAACGTTAAAGACAATGTAAGGATGGGTGGCCTAGTAGGAAATGCACTGCTTATTGTGTTTCTTAGAGAATCTAGTAAGAGGTGTCACTTTTGGTGTTATTAGAGCCTACGTTTAATGTTCTTAGGTAGAATACTTGATTGCAATTGTATAAGTTTCAATTCCTCTAAGCTTTTATGGTGTACGAGGTTGATAGGCTATTCCTTTTATAGTAAGCATATAGCTGATCAGGCACATGAAGAAGGGGCTGAGGAAGTGGCTATTTTTGCTCCTATAACTATATAGGGTGTAGGCAATGTATTAGCACCTAAACTAAGTGATGTTATACAACAACTATATCCATAAGTGCCTTGTCAATAGTAGGAAGAATTATCTTTTACTTTATTACAGCCTATAGTGAACTAACTCAGACATACTACTACTACTAATCAAGCTCTACCTCGTCTAGCTCTAGTACCACCTCTACCACCAATTCCTCTATAGAAAACACCTTTAGAAAGGGTAAAGAAAATGGGAGTTATTAATTTCTTGGGAAGGAAGGAGGATGATACTACCATAGCAAAATACTAGTTAGACAGAACATTCAAAATTTTAAAGCAGCTAAATTTTACAAAAGAAGAAAATTATTAGTATGCCATTTATTTTCTTTACAAAGAAGCCTATAATTGGTGAGACACTATTAAAAGGAGAAAAGCACCTACAGATTGGACTTGGGATTTTTCCTTTAAAGAGTTCAAGAAAAAATACATACCTAACTCGTATAAGGACAAAAGAAGATAGGAATTTCATCACCTAAAGTAGGAAAGAAGGATAATACCAGAATAAGGGAAAGATTTTACCAGGTTGCTGATGTATGCTAAAGAATTTATTCCTGATGGAAAAGAGAAATGCAAGAGATTCTTAGGGCTAAATATAAAGTTGAGAATGCAGACATCATACTCTAGAGTGAAAGATTTTACAGTGCAAGTGGCAATTACATATGGTTTAGAAGAAATAATGTTAGAGAAGAGGGATTTCCTCAAGAAGAAGAAGCAGTTCACTATGGCACAGTTTAGTGAAGTGTCAGGGGATGGTAAGAAAAGAAAAGATGGCTAATTATAGACATAGTCTTATCTAAGGCCCTGTATCAGTTAGGGTATCAAGGACAAAGACAAGCACAGTCTTAGAGATCTGGACAAGCTTTTATAGGTAAACATCATTTACCTCCTTGCATTGATAATGCTCTTATAATAGGGGGTAATAGAAATGGACCTCTAACTTGTACTACCTATCAGAAGAGACATTAGGGGGCAGTGTAAATTAGCAAGAATAGGAGAGTGTTTCTATTATGGTGCTAGAGATCATTTTAGAAGAGAGTGTCCTTAGAGATAGTCGAAGGGTGCTTAAACACTAGCATCTAATATTTCACCTCTAAATTACGGTCAAAGGTAAAATAGAGGAGAGCAACCTAGTGCTTGCTAGGGTACAAGGACTGAGGCTCAAGCTCCAGCTATATAGTATACTATGAGAGCCAGAGGAGAGGTTGCAACACTAGTTGTCATAATTGGTACTTTTTATTTATTTGATATTCCAATTTTGGCATTAATAGACCCTTATTCTACTTACTCATATATATGTACTACACTAGCATATAAGAGGGGGTTAAAGCTTGAACATGTTAATATAGATTTCAAAGTCAATATCTTATAGGATAGAGTGTAATTATGAATAGGGTATATAGGCAATATCCTCTAGGGATTTAGGGATATCAATTTTTTGTAGATTCAATTGATATATAATTCCATGAGTTTGATGTGATCTTAAGAATGGATTGGCTGACTGAGCATTAAGCCATAATTAACCATAGATATAAGCAATTAATCCATTAGATAGTAGAGGGATAGAAAGTGACAATGGATAGTGAGAGAAGTCTTCTAAGTAATCTTATCTCTATTGTTACAAAATGAAGGCCTCTTTGAAAAGGGTGTGAAGCATATCTATCTTATGGCATTGACATGAATACTTCCAACTCAAATCTTGAACATATCTCTATTATTTATAAATTTCATAATATATTTCCTCATAAGTTGTTAGGTTTACCTCCTCAGAGAGAACTTCACTTTAAAATTGAGGTATATCTTGGTACAGCTCCAACATCTATTGCTCCTTATCAAATAACACTTATTAAATTAAAAGAACTAGAAGTATAGCTACAAGATCTATTGGATAATGGTTTTATTAGACCTAATATATCTCCTTAGGGAGCACCTATGTTGTTCGTAAAGAAGAAAGACAGGTCACTCTGACTGTGTGTTGATTGTAGGCAACTAAACAGGATGACAATGGAAAATAAATACCCTTTGCCTAGAAGTGATGATCTTTTTGATCTACTAAGAGGTATAGGTTTATTCTCAAAGATTGATTTGAGATTTAGGTATCATCAATTCAGATTCAAAGTTATTGATATTCATAAAACTGCTTTTAGGACCTAGTATGGGCATTATGAGTTCTTAGTGATGCCATTTGGGCTCACTAATGCACTAGTAGCTTTTTATGCATTTGATGAATAGGGTTTTTCAACCTTATCTTAACTAGTTTGTAGTGGAGTTCATAGATGATATTCTAGTATATTCTAGAAATAAGGAAAGCATGAACAACATCTCAGGGTTCTGTTACAAACTTTGAGAGAGAGACAGCTATATGCCAAGCTCAGTAAATGTGAGTTTTGGCTGAGTGAAGTTTCTTTTTTGGGGCATATAATTTCAGCAGAGGGGATTAGAGTTAACCTTAGAAAAGTAAAGGTAGCATTAGAATGGGAACTACCAAAGAATATGACTAAAATAAGAAGTTGTTTTGGGATTAGCAAGGTATTATAGGAGATTTGTCAAAGGGTTTTCTATCATTGCTACTCCTTTGACTAGATTGATCAGAAAAAGGTGAGATTTTAGTAGGATGATAAGTGTCAAGCAAGTTTTGAGAAATTGTAGAAGATGCTAATAGATGCTCCTATCTAGATTCAACCTGAATAGGGTAAGGATTTTATAGTATATAGTGATAGTTCACTGAATGGTTTGGATGTGTGTTGATACAGGATGGAAAGGTAGTAGATTATACTTCAAGGAAGTTGAAGTCACATGAGAGGAAGTATCCTACTCATGATTTGGAGCTAGCTACTACTATTTTTACTTTAAAAATATGGAGGCATTACTTGTATAGTGAAAAATGTTACATTTATATAGATCATTAAAGTCTGTAGTACCTCCTCTCTCAAAAAGAGTTGAATTTGAGATAGAGAAGGTGGTTAGAACTGATAAAAGATTATGAATATTTGATTGATTACCACTAGAGAAAAGCAAATGTGGTAACAGATGCTTTAAGTAGAAAATTCATTGTAACTTTTAAAGCCATGATTGCCAGACTACAGTATAATTCAAAAAATGTTGTATTCACCAAGTTACAGGGGAAACCTAATTTTCAATAGCAGATTAAAAAGACTCAAATGAAAGAAGAGTAGTTGGTTAGTAAAGTCAAAGAGGGGAAGGCCACAGGGTCTAAAATGGTAGAAGATAGATATTTGTATTATTAACATATGTTGGGTGTACCTAGTATAGATGACTTGAGGTTATAGATATTGAAGGAGGCATATAAAGCTCCTTATTCCATGCATCGTAAGAGCACAAAGATGTATTTAGACTTAAAGTCTCATTATTGTGGCCTTGTATGAAATGAGATGTGGCAAAATATGTTGCATGGTGTATGACATATCAACATATGGAAGCTGAACACTAGGTTCCTTCTGGATTTCTCCATCTTATATAAATACTAGAATGGAAATGGGAGAAGGTGACCATGGATTTTATGATGGGTTTACATATGACTAGAGGTAAATGGGATGCTGTATGGGTGATTGTTGATAGTTTAACAAAAGATAGATCACTTTATTCCAGTTAGGGTGGATTATACTTTAGAGAAGGTGGCTAGACTATATATGGATGAAATAATTAGACTTCATGGTGTGCTAGTGACTATTATTTCTAATAGAGATCCTTGTTTTACTTTTAGATTTTGGAAGAAGCTATAAGAAACATTAGGCACCAGACTAGACTATAGTAAAACTTTTCATCCTTAGACTTTTAAACAGTCAGAAATGGTGATATAGGTACTTAAGGATATGCTACATAGTTGTGCAATTAAATTTAATTGTTGCTAGGATTAGTACATATCTTTTGTAGAATTTTGCTATAATAATAATTATCAGTCCAGCTTGGGAATGGCACCTTATAAAGCTTTGTATGGCAAATGATGCAACAGTCCTTTGTGTTGGAGTGAATTTAGGGAGAGTAAAATTTCTATTGTTGATCTGATCAGAGATGCAGAAAGAGAAAGTAAAAGTGGTTAGAGATAGGCTGAAAGCTGTAGTTAATAGATAGAAATCATATGCTGACATGAAACAAAGGGATATTGAAATACAGTTAGAAAAAAAGTGTTTCTAAAAGTTTCTCTATGGAAAAAGGTACTAAGATTTGGGAAAAATAGGAAGTTGAGTCCTAGGTTTATCAGACCTTATAAGATTACAAAAAGGGTTAGACAATTTATTTACAAGCTAGCATTACCACCAGAGCTATAAAAGATACACGATGTTTTTCATGTTAAAATGCTTAGGAGGTAGCGATCAAATCCTTAACATGTGATTCTAATGACAGATATTGAAGTACAACCTAACTTCTACTATGATGAGAGTCTATGCATATTTTGGCTCATGAAGTGAAATAATTGAGAAATAAATCCATACCACTAATCAAGGTGCTATGGAGACATCATAATACTAAAGAGGGCACTTAAGACCAGGAAGAATAGAAGAAAGCATAATATCCTTATCTTTTTGCTTTAGGGAATTTCGAGGACAAAATTTTCTTAAGAGGGGAAGAACTGTAACACCTGTGCAATGAGGGTCCATGAATAGTGCCACTGGGTTCAAGAAGTGTGCTTGAGATATTGGGTCACTTACATAAGAATCGAGGTAGTGACACTAGTCATGAAACTTAGAAAGGCTTTAAAATTATGAAAAAGGCAAAATTTAAAAATTTAGCAGAACTAGTAATTAATTTTTGACAATTAGGTAATGATCTATGGGGTTAAACTAGGTCAAGCTAGGAATGATATGCCCGAACGTACCTAAAAATATCATACCCTAAAGCTTAAAAATTCCACTGAGTCCATTGGTTAAAGAGTTTTTGGATTTTGAGGTCGTTTGTAAATTCTCATAATTTTTATGGTTGTGCTCAGGAGGTAGCGATCAAATCCTTCATATGTGATTCTATTGAAAGCTATTAGAGTAAAACCTGACTTGAGTTATGATGAGGAGCTTGTGTAGATTTTGGCTCATGAAGTGAAATAATTGAGAAATAAATCCATACCACTTGTCAAGGTGCTATGGAGACATCATAATATAAAAGAGGCCACTTAGGACCAAAAAGAATAGAAGAAAGCATAATATCCATATCTTTTTACTTCAGGTAATTTTGAGGGCAAAATTTTCTTAAGAAGGGAAGAACTGTAACACCCGTGCATCGATGGTATAGGAATAGTGCCACTGGGTTTGATCACTTGCACTAGAACTGAGGTAGTGGCACTGGTCATGAAACTTAGAAGGGCTTTAAAATGATGAGAAAGGTAAAATTTAAAAATTTAGTAGAACCAGTATTTAATTTTAAACAATAAACTAATGATCTATGGGGTTAAACTAGGTTGAGCTAGGAATGATATGCCTGAATGGACATAAAAATATCATCCCCTGAAGCTCAAAAATTCCACTAAGTCCAGTAGTGAAAGAATTTTTTTAATTTTGAGGTCGTTTGTAAATTCTTGTAATTTTTGTGTTTTGCATACAAATCGAGGCATTTTGAAAATAGCTCTATCGATTGAATTTTGCAAAAAAAAATTTACAAACATGTAACTAGGGTTAAAATAGGAATTTTAAATCAAATGGTTTAATTTTTTGAGGTCCTTATGAGTTTTAAAAATTTCACAAAGTCTCTAGCAAAATCGAGTCATTTTAGGATGGTTCGGGAGGTCGTGGGACCTATCTATACTATGCTAATAGGCCTAAAGGCAATGATACATGTCAAAACATAGGGACAAGTGGCAATTTCCACTTACAAAATTAGTAATTTTTTTCTTCTCTTTAGCTGTTGGAACTGACGCCACATAGGAGGAGATTCACCACTTTTATCAACTTCTTTCACTTGTTTTAGCAAACTAATCCATAAAAAATTCTTCTTATGTGTTAAAGACTTAAGGGAAAAGGAATTACAACAAAAAGAATTCTCTAGAATTAATTAAAATTCACCAAAGTTTTCACATTTAAAAATAGTCCAACAAGTGAGTTTTCATGCCTTTTCCTTCAATTTCCTTAGCTATTTTTGGTTGCTAATAGTTTATTTGGGATGTGTGAGGTCTAAAAGATGTGTTTGAATGGTTTTTGGGAGAAGTTAAAGGATAAGTTACTTGAAGTAGAGAAAAGGAAGTTTTCATGAGGGGCTAGATTTGAGGCTTTAAGAGCTTAAAGAGGTTATTCTTAAGAGGTATGTGAAATCCCTCAATTTAAATCATTGCTCTCCTAATTTTTATGACTTTCAAGTGGTATTGGTTACGGGAATGTAGCTAAAATGTTGGGCATGTATAGTCAAGGTAAATTAATGATGCATATTAATTACATAGACCAAGAGATAGAGATTTGTGATATGTAGTGTTAAAAGTAATATATGATACGATAAATTCTTCATATAGTCGAGAGGTGTAAAAGTAAATTAAGTGAGTGTGTGATAGATTATTAAGGCTTTACATTAAGTTGTTACCCTAAAATTGTATTATATGCATGAATAATTAGAATATATGGTAATTAGGCATGTTTTGGGTGAAAATTATAAACATCAGAAAGCATTGGCATGTGGTTTGGGGGCAAATAATGGTGATTAAAGCATAATTAACATGTTTATGGTATATGATGCATGAAATAATAGAGTAGTGTGAATTAAAATTAATTGATATACAAGTATACGGGAACCTTTATGTGGCCAAGGCATGTGCTAGGTGTAAGTGACCCTAATTTGCATAAAAATGCAAGCATATATGGTTGTTGTATCATGATATAGCACGGATATTGATTTAATTGTGTAACATGTATATAGGTATGTGATCAAGCTTGAATATGGTGTAATTAGGCCTATACTTTATTTATAAAGATGGCTTGGTATGTAATTGGCTTTACTAGTATGTGTATGAATGTGTATTAAACTTTAGCTGAGACATGTATTGTGCCTAAACTTCCTTTAAGTGGCATGAAAGTGAACATGGTGTGTGAATACATTTAGGCAATGTATGAAAGTTTAAATAAATGATTAACATTACATAAATTATTGATAATAAACTTTGATATAAGGATAATAATTGAACATGAACTTGAATGAAATAGCCTAAAGGATGGCTTAAAGTGAACCTTTAATGTATTGTAGAAATGGACCTAAAAATGTGCCTTTAAGGGCTATGATTTGTGACTAAATATAATGGCAACAAAGCCTATGCTTTGGCCCTATAAAATGCCTAGTAAATAGATGGCTTTAGGCCTATGAATAATATGAGATTAATGGTGAAAACTACAATGAAAAACTATAAGAAATGGACACACAACTTGCTATCAAAAAATGTAGAAATGACCTATAACTTTCAAGTTTTGACCATTACCTGAACAAAAATTACACTTGGATAGTAAATGTTAGTTACATGTAAAATAATTATTGAATAAAACCGAGCTTAATATACCTTAAATAATGGCAAATTATAAAACTTAAAATAATCATGGAATTTACCCCGGTACTATATAATTATGGCAATACCAGACTGAGCTAATATTGAACTATGTTATAAAATTAATATCTATCTATTTTTGATTCCATAATATTAGAAGAAGTTAATCAGTAAAGGAATAAGCTTAAATTGAGATTAATGGCCTATTAGTTAGACGCCTATAAGATGGGGCCAATTAACTTGATTTAGCAGCTCCTGCATTGCCTGATTTTCCGTCATGGTCGGTATAACGGCCTAGGACCACATTAGGGTCACTATACTAGTCTATTGGATAGACAATTTTCTACTTTTACCCACTTGTGCCTATTTACCTGATTCTACCAGTGTAGCTGCGTACATCTTGGAGAGCCACTACATTAGTTAATTGGATAAACTAGTTTGCTAGGCAGACCAACTTATGACATCACAGATCTTCAAACAAAGTCAGTACAGCAGCCAAGGTCCTGAAAGGCCACTGTACTTATCTATTAGACAAACCTCATAATGCTATTTGTATCTTAGGTGCTATGACTTGATCAGGCCAGTGCAGTGATCAGGGTCTTAAATGTGGATCACTGCACTATTTTTATTCCCCCTAGGTCTAATATATGATAGTGTCATTTTTCTTGTCGGGCTAGTTAAATTAAATGAATAAACAATATATGAATTAAATATGATGTGTGAAAGTAAAAAATGCATAATTTGACATGATTATCCGAATGATGTTTTAGCATGCATACATAGGGGTATTTTGGTAATTTGAACCCAATTATTCTAATTAAACCTAATATTCCAAATAAATTAATATTGTGACTATATATACATGAATGAACCATACGACATGATTTAAATGCTTAAGTTTAACATTGAGTATATTATATACTCAGCATACTTGTTTCGCTACGTAGGGAATTAGAATCATGGTACAGCCTCATTAAGCATATAGCCAAAGTTCAGAGGGTAGTTAAATAAAGGTTTTTAAGTATATATTGTATAGCTTTTGCACTTATTGTACTTAGGTGGGAATGAGTATCCTATGTATAGGTGGCTTATATATTCACAAATGTTATAGAAAGTGTTTTGTAATAAGTATATTATTAGATTGCTTTGGATGTGTAGTTTCCTTTACTTGATTATATGGTATATGAGCCAAAAGCTCTACTTTATGATTGGTTGATTATGGCATGAGACCTGTGCACTTGATCCAATAGACTAGTGATGTTAGGTGTATGTCTTAGAGAGTAGAAAGGTTTGGGCAATGTGAGATTTTTTTATTGAAGTGTTCTACACGTGTTAGAAAATTTGGATATTCACCCAGACAATCGTTATGCTGCTGAATTTATGAAAAAAATCTAAGAAGTCTATGAATAGCTATTTGTTGTATAAATGAACCGATTTGACCTTAAGTTGATCCTATAAATAGACAGAACCAATTTTTTAGTTAAACTGAATCCAATAATAGGAATTTGGTAAAAGTTAAATGATTAAACCTCAAGGACAATACCAAGATGGGTGACTTACTAGGAAGTGCACCACTTATTAGGTGTCTCCAGGAATCCATTAAGTGGTGTCACATTAAAGGCTTCAACATAAATCCATAATGTCATTAAATTGTTCATATGTAAGTAATGCTCATAATTAACCAATGACACATAAACATGCACATTTACATACTATGTACATATTAGGGCATATTAAGATTTTCATAAATTATTTTAATTACACTTGCTTTCTATGTCAAAACATAGCCACAAGGACTATCTATGCCTTCTCCTTGCCTTTACTCTGCATTTTGTCAACTTTCTCAATTGTCCATAATGGACTTAATATGTAAAAATTCATATAAAATGAACTGAACTCTAAAATGAAAAACCAACAACACAAATTTGCCCTTAGATGCCTAGGGAAAAAGGAAAAAATATTAAATTTTGAAAAAAATCTTACTCGAGAAAAGTTAGGTTACTATTTATCTAAGTTTGAAATTAATAAATTCCTTTGATTTTTCATGAATTTAGATCTAAAAATACGGTGTAAAGGCCATAGAGGTTCAAAGTTAGGGCTTAAAATGTGTGAGAACGGGTAAATTTGATGTGAAAAGAAGCAAAAATAGCTTCATTTTTTTCATTGAGGGCATTGGTTACTAATGGGTGGAAAAGGAACACACTATTCCTCCTTTGACCCTTTTTATACCTCTTTTTTTTTTCATTGCCTTATTTTCAACATCTAAACCTTAAAATCTAATAATTCTAACCTTATTAGACTAAACGATCACAAAAATTCAATAAAAATGTAACTTTTCACTATACCCAATTTTCATAAAAATACTTCTCGATCTCTAAAAATTCTAATTCTATTGCCAATGGACCATTTAGAATGATTAAGTATCAAGTTGTATAAATTATGAAATTTTTTGAGCAACTTTTGAATATTTTATGATTCAACTAGAACTAGGTAACTATTCATGTGACACTACTGTAAAATTTAATAGTCATTTTTAACTATCAAAATGACTTTGTTTTGACTTAAAATTTCATCAAAAATTATGTTTTGATAAATGCTTCTATTCTTTAAGATTGGTGGGACCCAACCTTAAGAAACACTATTGACGTCATGGGAAGTACTATTCATAACACTAGGACTTTTTAGGCTTTACATTTCTTCACCTTTTAATAGAAATTTTATGCTCAAAATTACTTGGTTCAAAAAACTAAAGGAACTACTCCTTTATCTGAGCTTATGTTTCTTATGTAGCCTTCTCTATTTCATGATTCCTCTATAGAACTTTCACTAATGGCACTATCTTATTTCACATCTCCTTAAATTCTCTAGCCAAGATCCTTATAAATTTTTCTTCATAATATAGATTGAGGATTATCTGAAAATCTTCCACTAATAGCATATGTGTAACATTTGATCAATGACTTTGAAGTATAGACACGTGGAAAATGTCATATATCTACTAAAGTTCAAGAGTCAAAGTTAGTTTATAGGGTAGTGGCCCATCATGTTCTATCACTTCATATGGACCAATAAACCCCAAACTTATGTTTCCTTTCTTACCAAATATTAAAACTTCTTTCCAAGGCAAAACCTTGGGAAATACTTTCTCTTCTACTTCTTAATGAACATATTTTCACTTTAAAACAACATATAACTTACGTCTATCAAAAGTTACTTTCAATCTATCTCTGATGATGCTCAATTTCTCCATTTCATCTTTGATCATGTCTTATCCCATTAGTTTATTTCACTTAGCTCATTCCAAGATAAAGGAGTTACGCACTTCTTATCATACACTGCCTTAAAAAGTGCCATACCTAAACTTTCTTAATGGCTATTATTGTAAGCAAACTCTACAAATGACAAATAGTGATCCCAACTATCTCTAAACTCAATATCACAACTCCTCAACATATCTTCCATCACTAGGTAATACTATTTAACATAAGCATCACATATAACATCAAAATCACTCAAGTATCAGAAGTTAAATAAATGACTCTTTCTAATAGACCATTACTTTAATGATGAAATGATGTATTAAAGCTCAACTAAGTACTAAAGGCATCATGACATTTCATAAAAAACCTCAAAGTAAACCTTAAATCCCTATCTACTATGATTGAAGATAGTACTCTATGCAATTTGATGATCTCATCAATGTATAAAT